>LR538476.1:0-28528 GCA_900883565.2 Caenorhabditis panamensis | reverse complement strand
TCCAATCCACGAGAACTTCTGCTACACGAGAACGACATGCTCATCCACACGACTCTCCACGGCACCACCTCTTCTCCCTTGATGTTGCTCGTCCACCTCTACTGAGCCTTTCTCGAATTCTGATAACTTCTAGTCTTTTGTTTCTCTTCTGTTTTACTTTTCACCACTTCCTCCTCCTCTTTGATTGTTCCATTTTGTGTTGCTTCTGTTTTGTGTTGCTATTCTTTTGTTTGTCAGGTTTCAGGTTTGTTTCAGAGTGCTCGTCGTTGTGTTGAGAGTTTGGAGGACACAATGTCGAGTGTTTGATGTCTCCATCTGATGGCTGCCGTTGGCCTTCTGGCTCCCTTCACTTCACAAATCGTCCGCCGGCCACCTCTCCATGGGAAAGCAGCAGAAACAGCAGTTTGGCGGTCAGTGAGCAGTTTTGAATTCTCGATGAGTTCCCGGTACTCTCCGCTCAAATTTCCAGGTACATCGTTCGTCGGAAAGCGTCTTCGAAGCATGAAAAAAGATTGGTGGAACACTGTGACAGTCTGAAGCATCGCGAGGAAGAAGAACACCTAGGTTGGCGGCTAGCAGTCTCTGTTGCTCTCTCGCAATGTGGAATGAACACAGGTCATACGACTACCAGAGAAATCACAAATGGATTCAGATAAGAGGGCACTCCAGATCATCGTCTCGACTTGGAGACTCATGACTCTCTTTCCGCTTCGCTGTTCCACTTTTTGACATTGGAGAACTCAGTTTCCCTCTCTTCTCTTTCGTTTCTGTTGCGTTTTTGTTGCTCCTCATAACTCCTGTTTTTCTTATTCTCCCTCTCTATCCATTTCACTCGGAGACCAAATCATGAGATTTGCAGACCCAATCCCTATCTTTATAAAAAACTCTATAAATGAGATCACAAGTTTAAAATAAAAATCAAGTTTACATGGAAAGTCAGGGAAGTCATTAGGAGGCAAAGGAAATTTTAAGAGTTCTCAAACATCAGCTAAGGCTTTGAGAAAACTTGTCAATTATTCTAGTAATCCTCTAAAAAAGGTCAATTATCACATCCTACAAAAAGTCACAAATAAAACTACAAGACAGCTACTATATGGATAACAGGATGGAAAGAAACCTAGACGAGATGTGCAGTTAAAAGCCTACAAAACCCTAATACACTTTCACATAAATAGACTCAAGTATAATCTCTAAAAAGCAAAAGTTATCAATATCCTCCATATGAATCCTTCGTGATTCACGCAGAAGTAGTCGATGCGGGAGTGGAGAGCGGCGAGGTGGAGACACGGAGCGGAGGCGAGAAGCGAGCGAGGAAGGCGTTGTAGCGTTTGAGGTGACCACGTGGAAGACTCTGAAAAACCATCAAGTTATTCTAAGCAAATAACAACGTCTCTCACCTTCTTCAAATTCTCAAAGACGTCTGGGAATAGTTGCAGGAGTGTGTCGACGGTCTTCTCCTCGAAAGTCGGTCCAAACTCCGAGAACAACTTTCCATCCGCGATGTGCCAATACTGTCCGACTGCCGGCAACTTCTGTCTAATCCAGTTCAGAATAGTGGTCGTCTCTTTCTCATCGTTTTCACTGATGACGTAGAAGGAAGAGGACTGCAAAGAAATACACTTTCGAAAAGTTGTCCAGTTGGAACTCACTCTGAACTGGAACATGTCCTTGTTGATCGAGATCAATTTTCCCTTCACATCCGCTGACACGACCCATTCATACATCTTTGCCCCCAACTCAAGCTCCACACTGAACAAGCCAACAACAGGCTGCTTCTTGACCGCAAGAACACACATTGAGCCAGTTGGTCGCGTCGAACTGAACCAAACAAATAGTTAGAGAATGATTGAAAATCGACGAAAATCACCTTATCATTTCCAGCACTCCGTCGACGTACTTCTGAGCGGTTTGCTTGTTCTCGTTCTTGAGATCGGCGTTGAAAAACCAAAGTTTACGATCCTCCGAATTGGAATCCAGCTGAGCACCAGGACTATAGCCAAATGGCTTTTGGAACAATTCGGACTGGAATCGATTGATCTGAAACAGAAACAATAGGAGTTTTCTGGAACTCCAGATGCCAAAGCTCAGAGAATTCAATACTTCAAGCCTAGATTTCCAGATTTCAGAGAGCCAGAACCCTTTGAATCGGATCCAGAAGAGATTGGCGCACTACAGCTTGAGCGAGCATACTTTTGTATCAGAGAAGCCCAGAAAAGCGATCAAAAGAAAACTCACAAAGCTAGTTGGCTTTGTGATGGTAGGCTCTTCAGCCACCAAGACCTTCAAAGTTTCGCACGACGTTTGTTTGCGATCTCGAGTCATTGGACGCCTATGAAAGTAGTTGTTCACCTTGAACTGATTGGTCCGATTGGTTTTTGCAAGAGTCATCGCAGCCATCGGATTTGAGGTCTCTATAAATGAACAGGTTTAAAGTCCAGTAATCAGCAAAAACGATTACCTTCGATATCGATGTTGTATGGAGGAGTTGCAGGAGGAACTGTCGCCGCTGACTTGCCGCCATTTCCACGGGACCCATCGAGTGTTGTGTTGCGAGTCTCGCCACCTAAAGAATGATATCTTGTGCTAATAGGGAGTGTTTTTTGGTTCAGTTATCCAGATAGATGAGAATCTCTCAGTTTTGCAACGAAATTCATCAAAATTGGAGGTTTTGGGGACTTTGAAAGTACAGAATCAACTCGGCTAATCGATTTACCATTTCCAGATGCAGTGGTGCCACGTGGCACTTCCGAGCCGATGGACAAGTCGCTGACTGGCTGGTGAGAGTCCGACGCGTAGAACTCGTCAATGATTGGGCTATCTGGGTGACGGCGTTGCTTCTTTCTCATCGTATTCTCGAACACCTCGACACTTCCTGGAAACCAAAAGTGTGGGTTTGTGTGTGTGTGTGAAACGAATAGGTTTCGAAGCGAACATTCTGTCTTCCGCGACACAACCCGTTCCCATGTTTCAGTACTAACCGTCTTCGAGCAGGTTGAGTTCCGATACTGCTGGCTCAACTCGGCCTTCTTCAAATTGGGCATCTTCATCAGCCGGAGTCGATCTTGTATGCTGTTGAGCCTTCTCGTTGTTCTTGGTGGTATCTGAAAAACAGAGGTTTGTCAGATCCCAAGTGGGTCTCTTTTTGATTGAGTATTTCGTTTTGTGTGCCCATTTGGACCGTAAAAAGTTTGTTCCTCAGTTGGTTCTTGACTCCGTGAGAGCAGTGCGACAGACAGAAACCTCTCGGGAGTCACAAAAAGTGCAAGAATGGTAATTTTGATTGGTTTGAATCAAGTTTCGATGATTTCTTTGATTTTTTTTCTTCTCTAGATGGCTATCATCTAGTGGAAACAGCATTGGGTGATGTCTGACCTCTCTTCGACACTCCCGAAGAGTTCTTCGATCCTTCCGACGAGTCTGTGTAGTCCGCATCGCTGTTCGTGCCACCGGAAAACTCGTAGCTCCGGTGAACACTCTGCATCGGCGGATTGGAACCTTCCGGCGAATCGAAGCTCCGGCCATGTGTCAGAGAGTGGGTAAAGACTCTTCCAGAGAACTTGAATCCTCCTGAGCCAGATCCACTTGATGAGCCATTTGACGATTCGAGATTTCGTCCTGAAAGATGAAAGTTCTCTACAGGAAACAAACGCAAAAATAACATACGTCTCGCTTCTGCCGACAGCAGAGACAGTTCTCGCATCTGTTTCGACATTTTCTCGGCGGTCAGAGCTGGAAATTTCGAGTTCGGAGGTATTGCTTAGGATAGGGAGCACTTACTCTCCGTCATACTTCCGATGTTCTTCATGAACTGCTGGCTCCGCTTGAACTGAAACGCCAGGGTCTCGTCGGAAAGCTGGCTGAAGTCCGGATTCTGACATTGGTTCATGGCTCTCTGCGGGAACCGAGGAAACTCGTGCTCTGAAACACAGTATAAAGAATGAATCGAATGCGGAGAAGAGGGCTATCTTATTCCATAACATCTTCAGCTTTCAGGAAACGTTTCAGAAGCTTTGCTGTGATCAATGAGACTCTGGATACTTCAGTGCAGCAGTCAGAATGGGGAAAGATTCCACAATTTGAAAACTAACCATCGACTTGTTGACGACGACGACTCCCAGCCTGCGGCTTCACAAAAGTTTGTTGAGTCTGCTGGCTCTGATCCGATTGACTGTTCTCTGAAAAGAACCCCATCATTCATGAAACAAGATGAACACTAACTCAGCGCATCCGCAATCACCTCCTTCGCAATCTTGAGAGCAACACCAGCAGCATGAGACTGCTTGCAAGCTGTAAAAGGTATATGGTCATCGGATCATCGGATCAGGCTAGCTAACTAACCGTCGACGAGTCCATCCTGATTCACGTAGGCATTCCATGCTTGCTGTTCGGCATGGGTCAGCGGACGGATTCCCTCCTTGACTCGTGGAGTGGGAGTGTTCAGGAGGTCTAGAGTCCCCGAAACCCGAATTCCTTGCAGCTGGGTGCTCTGATCCATGGGTTGAGTAGTCTCTTCTTGTGCAATCGGCGAAATGATGGACTGCTCGACTGGTTTCCCGATGCCTGTACGGTATGGGTCCGTTGGAGTCGATGAGAACAAAGGAGACGACACCAGTCGACCGGTTTGAGGATCAATTGAGACTTGGTGTTGACGATGAGCGTGTCGGGTGGAGTTGCCAGTCGGCGTGTCTGAAATCACGGGAATTACATTTAAAGAGCCAGTCCGGTCTGGTTTTTCAATCCATATGCTTCAAAGTTTCAATTCTCTAACATTTACTCTCACTAGAAGAGAATTCAACGCTTAGAAATCGACAATTTGACAAGATTTTTTGTGTTTTTATGAAGAAAAAGTTCAGTTTTTCGTGTTTTTAGCAAAAAAGGAGATTCGCAATGAAAACCGAACAGATTTCCGTCAAAATGATCCAAATACAGGCTCCAAATACTGTTCTCTGTCAGATTCCATCAGAAACATTCGAGCAAATCGGTTCAGAGCTCCATTATCTGTACAAGGGTCTTCTTCTGACAATCAACTAGGAAAATCGCCAAAAGAAAGATGAAAACTGTTAGAATCTTAGAGAGAAGAGGTTTTGAAGTTGAGATCAAGATTAGGGGGAGCTTTAGGAATGAGAGACACCAAGTTCTAGTGTTTTATTCTATTCTAGAAGAAAACTTGCTTACCAGATGATGAGTTCTGCTCGTTAGATCCGTACATGAGGAATAGCTCGACAGAGAGAACACCTGAGATGTAGAAGTTATAGGTAGAAGAGGAAAGCGGAGAATGATGAGCGAAGGAGAGACAGTGTGGAGGAGAAAGCTCCAACATGCGGCGAACACGTTGGCGCTCCAGAAGTGTCCTCCCATTGAGGCTGATGCGTTTTTGACGTGACCTTTGTTGCGTTTTTGTCTGGAGAACGGAGGATGGGATGGAAGAGGTGTTTGCTTGGAAGGGTGAACTGATGAGAGAACTGATGATGAGAGCTTGGAACCATTTTAGCTGAAACAGAGATGAATGAGTTGAGTGACACACTGACGCCCTACTTGACAGTGACGCTTCGGCCGCTTGATCACAGAAAAGACACAATGCTCAAACAAGCTATCAAAACGTTATCAACTAACAAAATATAGAAAATATTACGAGCTTTAAGTTATCAGTTACTGTCTGTCCGTCAATTGGTGCCCTCGAGTCCGCCGTCGCAGCGGAGTGCGCCCTCGGCAACACGAAACAACACATTTTGCACTGCACAGTTTTCATCTTCAATTTGCTCATTTTTGACAGTTTTTCTCAAATTTTTTTGTGAAAACATCAAGACAATTGTGTTTTTCAATGTTTCTTTCAGGAAAGTTTAATAAAAACCGTCAAAAAAAGCAAAATAACGACGAAAACTGTAAGCCACTGAATTTTGTTCGGATGGCGCTGTACTGTTGCCGTCGCTGTTTGTCCCCCGTTTGATGATATCTTCGTCTCACAGTGCTGTTTTCTATTGTTTCCCATCCAACTCTACCCCAATACCAATTCCTTTCAATGCCAACATTGTCGCAAAACTTTGAAACATGTCAGTCGCAACATGTTCTCCCGAGAGACTCCCTAATGAGGAAGAGAGAGAGAGAGGCGACGTGTTTATTTGATTTATTTATTTACTTGAGCTACAAAAAAGGAAAAGAAGAGAGGGAGAGGAAGGGCAAAGGCAAAGCAAGGCGAGAAGATACAAAAAGGAGAGATATTTAGAATCATGTTTAGTGGACAAAAACCATGTAGAAGATCGGGGCGAGAAGGGCGGCGAACAACTGAGAGACTGGAGAGGCGTTCTGGAGTCCGAGAAGTTGAGTGACCTTTCCGAGTCCTCCCTTGTCGAAGATGTCAGTGACCATCTGCTCCCACTTGCCCTTGTTCTCAGCGAACTTCTCTTGTCCCTCTTCCTTGACCTGAAAAAAGAGGGAATTGAGAAAGAAGGAATTTGTGAGCCGTGGAGCAAATCGCCACTTTCGGCAATTGAATTCGGTTTATTTAGAGCTCAAGGACTACTGTAATCCTCGGGTGATAATCTTTCTTTATCCCTTTTTCTTCAAATACATCAGATCCCATGATCATCTCTCTGCCAAGTCACCTCACCTGCCCAAAAGTTTGTCCTCCAAACCAATTCCACTCCTTTCTTTTTACCAATGAAATGAAGGTTTCAAAACCAGTTATTTTCGGTCAATAATCGAGAAGGGGAAGTGGAAGGGAATCAAAACAACAAAACCTGCGTCTTGCTTTGCCAAAACGACAGGTAATTGTAGTGGTTGGGGGGAAAATGGAACGGAAGTGAGGTGAGGCATGTGGGTGACACAATAATGGAGCCAGGGGGGGGACTCAGGAGCATACTCCCGTGACACATGGAAGGCTCTAGAAGGTTCTCTTGACAGTATCACAACCCATAAAAGTTGTTGTTGGCAACCGATCGGCCAACACAACATGTTGACCTTCGCCTTCACTCTCAACCAGTTTTCTCCTTCGTTCTCCATCTGTTTCGTGCCCGAAGGCAGGGCAAGGCGAGGCACAATGAAAAATAATTGGAGAAGAAGGAGAAGGGGCACTTATTTCCGATGGGAAGTGAGTAAGTGATCACGAGGTTTGAAATCCGCGTATAGCTACAGTAATCTCAGGTGCGCGGAATGAGGGCGGCCGCGTTAGTCGCGTTCATATGATCGTAACTCTTTGAAAACTTCACCAATCAATTTGAAACTTTGTCAGCTATTTCAAAACTGTTTTATCTAAATGCTCGCCAATTTTCAGACAAATTGGTTGCTGCAGTCCAGAGTTACAAGCCGCGCATTCCGCATTGCTCACCTCCTTCTGGAATCCAGTGACCTGATCCAGGAATCCGTCAACCTTCTGAAGCGTCTCCTTCTGAGATTCATTGGCAAACTGCTCAAGGCTCTTGGCCTTCTCCTTGAGTCCTACCAACAGCTCTCTGACTTTCTCGACATTGGCTTCCAGCTCCGTCTGATCCTTCGAGAACAGATCCTTAGCATTCTTGTATTGTTGCGAGAAGAAGTCTCCAACATCACTGGTGATTCCTACAAGAATTCAATTGTCCCTATTCTCATTCTCATTCTTTATTCATTGGTTAGAAACCGACAAGAAGATTGATTGGCACGCCAATTGGACAGCGGCTTGGGACTAGAGGGGACTAGGGTTTTTGATGAATTAGAGTTGAATTTTGGATTAGTCGTCCCTTTTGGAAGGACTCTCCTTTCTCTTCCTATCTATTCTCGACATCTTTGGACACTGCAAAAGAGCAGAGCAAGAGCTCATAAATCTTTCTAGATTGATGAGTCGAGTCCGAGTCCACAGACCGGACATGGAGAGTAAACATTGCCACGTCACACATCTATTATCCTTCTTTTTCTCATCGGATACTTTCTCAAGATGAGGACCAAAGAGCGGCAAAGGCTCACTTTTCTTCATTTTTCCGGATGAAATGTGAAACCAGCGAGTTGGAAAATGGAAAGGAGAAAGTTTTGAGGGAAATTGCGACAACTTTTCCCTGGTTTCAAATGCACTTCAACACTTTCAGAATCTTACCTTTCACATCATCCAAGATTCCTGCATTAGCAGAAACAGCGAGGAGCAAGAAGACTGCGGAGACTCGTGCGAACATGATAGACACCAAAGTGAATGCGACGGCCTTCTCCCTTCTCCTGGCGATTCGCCTCCAAATAGGGGCGGAGCTTGGCGACCCGCCCTTTCCTTTCGTCCTCTCTTTCTGATGGAGACGCAGAGAAATAATAAATACCTGTCACTATGTTTCTGTTGTGTTCTATCCAAAAGAACAAAACGTTTGGGGAACGGATGAAGGGATAGGCAGGTAGATAGAACAGGGGGCAGAAAACAGCTGGAGGGACAAATCGGTAGGCCACAAACAAAATGGGGATAACGGGGGCATGATGAAATACTTGTTTCGAAGTTTACCTGTTGGTTTCTTGGGTTGAAACAGGGTTTCTTCAGGAAAGGGGCATGTATAGGTCGTGACCGCGACGGCGACGGGACGAGCGCGATATGCGCGGCCACACAAAAAAGTTGGGGTTCACCGTTTTCGTCGTCGTTTTGCTTGTTTTTGACCGTTTTTCTCAAATTTTTTTGTAGAAACATCAGGAAAATTGTGTTTTTGAATGTTTTTTACAAAAAAAAAACTGTAAAAAACAATCAAAAATGAGCAAAGTAACGACAAAAACGGTAACCCCTTTCTTGTTCTGTGTGGCCGCATCCAGTCGCCACGGCTATGTGTGCAGCGAACGACGAACAGATAAATCTCGTTTTTCAGACCCCTCACGTCATCTAAAACGTTGTCTCCGAATTTCTAACTTCCAGCCAGTTCCAGTAATCCTCTCACCATCATCTCTGGTCATTCGGAAAATCAAAAACACAAAACATCAGAGAGTTTGCGTTTTCTGTTCTTGCTGGTGTATACTGTTTGATCAGCTGAAACGGATGATTTCCGGGGTTTTCGAGACCTTTTCCATGACCTCCACTAGGGTAAACAGTTGACTGGAACATCTAGCTTTCTCTATTTGCTTTTGGTGATGATACTGATGGTGAAAAAACATGTTTACGGTAAATAAACAGTATAGTACGGCATAATAAATAACAAGAAGAAAGAAGGAAAAGGCATCAGAAAAGATACAGAAAGAAAGAAGAGGAACGGGAACAAAACAAGGAAAGAGAAAGTATTCAGGAAGGAAGAGGAAGACGTTTATAGTGGCCCGCAGTAGGAATTGAAAGGATCGAAGAGATCTTCCGTTGAAGTAGGATTGGCTGGTGCAATGCAGGATCATTCGGACTTGTTCCGCGACCTCGAATTGTCTCGTTTTTTATTGAACGACGAGTATTTTCTTCTGAAAACAGGCGGAACGCATGCTAGACAAGGACAATTTGGAGAGAGTTTTGGGATGCGATACAACAGGTAAAAAGAGGGAGACGTGCTCGTGCGAACTCACTCTAACTTTCGTTGACCCTTCGGCGAATCGAACATCGCTTTCAGCTTCTTGACGGGTAGCTGCTTCTCGGCATGCATACCATCTACAGGATCCCAATGGAGAGACTCCACTGATCCCAGCTCCTCTTCCTCTTCATCTATCGCTGTCTCACTCTCCTCAACATCCTTCCAGTCACTCATTACTGGATGCTCTAGACTACTTCTCGCCGGTTTCGATTTGCCGGCGAACGCTCGACGGAGTCGTTTCTTAGCTGAGGACATCTTGGAGGGGGACTTTCTGTCTTCCTGAAACTGTCACTGTTAGAAAAGATTGCTTAGTTTGTGAGGGACTAACCAGATCCTCAGTCTGCACACACTTCTGCTCAATCACCGGCTGCGGCGTCTGAATCCTTGCATTCTTCGTCTCAATCTCCGTCAACGTTTCCGCTTCGGCCGTGTCAATGTACGTCTGCAGCTCCTCTTCCTTAGTCTGCACGTACTCTGTCTGACTATCAGACTCCTACAAAACGGTGCATGTCTAACTAAAGTTGGTGCGAGTGCTTGGAAACATACGTTCACGATAACTGGTTGGGTCATTGTGTCCGAGTCTGTGTAGTCAATGATGAGAGTTTGGGTCTCGGCGATGTTGTTTTGGATTACTTCTGTTTGAGTTTCACATTCCAACTATAATAAAACGGATGAAGAGTTTTACATTTAGAAAATACAATCGTACCCCATCGGAAGGCCGTAACTCTGTTTGAATACCACATTCCTCAAAGATCTTCTCATCAGTTTGATGGCATTTTTCTTCCCTAAAAACAGTCTTTAGAAACACTGTAAAAAGTATGCTTACTGTAGAAGAATATCCGTCTGTGTATTCGCGTCATGTGCCACGAATAAAACGGCATTCTCCGCTGCAGCCTCCTCGATCTCAATCTGCTTCTGTACCAACTCTTCGAGAATCTTTGGTGGCTCATCACCCTCGCTCTTCTCCTCTATGTGGAACAGTTTTGGCATTCCTGACTTCTCATCCAAATCCGTCAAAATCGCCGGTATCTCTAGGCCATTGTTCTTCGCCTGAACCTCCACTTTCTCCATTGCCATCTTCTTCTTTTCCTTGCTGAGGAGTGGCATCAAGAACTTGGCGGTTTTGTTGTTTCCCCACATCCTCATCATTCCCACAGATGCTCCCATTTGGTCACCACCTGCTGCCATTTTCTCCTGATAGTCTAGGATCAACTTCATGATAAGGTTCACGTAGAAGTCCTCGAGAGCAACTTGAATAACGTTGATGGTCATACTGACGAGAGAGAGTCCAACGATGACGAACACGAAGCAGAGCACCATCATACTGAAAAACACTTGATTTTGATCAGTAACTGATAAGAACTTACTCTCTCCGTTTCACAGAAACATCTCCAAGTCCAATAGTCGACAAGGAGATGAACATGAAGTAGCAACTCTCTCCATAAGTCCAATCCTCCCAGAGCTTGAAAAGAGCGGAACAGAAGAAGATCCATCCAACTGTGATACCCAACGCCACCTTGACACTCATTCTTGGCATCGCTCGCTCTTCTTCATCTTCTATCTCATCGTAATCACTTTCATTCCTCTCACTCCCCAATTCTGATGCAAGGGAGCTTACGTCGTTGTGAGGGGTCTCTGTCGTAGTTCCCGCTTCCAAATTCGCTAGGTCATCTCCTTTCTGGAACGCTGTGTTGCTTCTCCGACAAAGCCTAAATGCTCCGAGATACGTTGTAAAGTCCTCGAATCCTTTGACACATCCATTGATATTATTGTAGAGGAACTTTCCCAAATCGTTCAGCGTGATCAGCATGAATGGGATACCCACACATGAGTAGATGACAGTGGCAATCCGACCAGAAGTTGTCAAACAAGCGATATCTCCATATCCAATAGTGGTAAAGAGGGTTCCCGCAAAGTACATTGCGGACATGAAAGTCCACTGTGACTCGTTTTTGACTGTGAAATCCATTTTCTGCTCATAGTTGTCGATGGCTTCTTCTAGAGCTCTCTTCCGAATGTTTCTCTTTCGCGCCGCCGCGTCTTGCACGAGTTCATCCATTCTCAAAAGCAGCAATCCACGTTCTCGCGTGTACTTATAACCCTCATCATCAGCCACTTTCTGCGCTTGTCCGCTCTCCAAGAAGTAGAAGATGACAGCTCCAATTAGCATGTAGAACATGATGAAGATCAAGGGGAATAGGTACTGAAATCACTCGATTACAGTTGAATCAATCTATGCTTACTTACCTTGATGTGATAGTCCTTGTACATCCGATGCAATCGTTGCCTCCATGTCAGTTTCTCTTCAACTACTGGTTCTTGATCATGGATTCGACTCTGTAAAGCCAAGGTTCAATGGAGTCAGAAAGCTTCTGGAAAAGGGGAAGAAGAAAAAGCGAAAGTTGAGACTATCTAGCTGCTAACTAGGGAAATAGATAGGCAAAACTGTTAAAATGGGAAGAGAATTGGTGAGTTTTGAGAAGTGAGAGACAATGATGATTATACCCGTTTGAACTCTAGATACTGGGACGCTCCGTACAGATCGGTGGACAGCTTATGCTACAATCGATACATTTCCTGGTACGGTTTACTTTACCGTGAATCAAACTGTTCCATTCTTAAATTACTCACCTGAACAACTTTATCCCTATCCGATTGGGTCTGCCTTGATTGAGCACTCGACGAGAGTTGCGATGGACGACGGAGACGGTCCCCAGAAGCCTAAATATGGCTGTGTAACGTCTAGAAACTGTAAAAAACTCACCGTTGAGCCGGGCCTTAGCTGGTTTCGGTTGTTCCCCGACGATCTGCCGAATCCGACAGCTCGCAGAAGAACCGGCATGATGGGGCTGGAGCAGAAATAAAGTGTGTGTACGTTGGGGAAAGTGATAAAAAGAGAGATGAGGAGGGTGATTAATTAATCGATGTGTCATTGAAATTGATTGTGAGATGATAGGAAGAAAAAGATAGAGAAGAAAAAGAAGGAAGGAAGGATCTTTGCACCTTTTAGAAACTGGGAACGTGGTAAGAGTTCGAGGTTTGGAGCAGGAATGAGGAAGTGTTCAAGAGAAACAGTAAACCGAAACCGAAAGATCATTGCTCTTCAGACACCCTCCAACCCATCTTGTTTATTGCTTATTACCTGTTCGAAAGTTCAGCGCCAACGGACCAACTGAGCTGTCAAACTCGCTCTCTCTTCTCTTTTCCCCACTTATCACTCTTTCATTAGCCAATTCTTGTCTCGTCTAGTCGTGTACAACAAGGAAGAATAGGGGGAAGAGGAAGAACAGAACACACACGGACAAATATCTGTTAGGTCCCCAGGAAATGGGATGTAAAAAGTGTCGTCGAAGCGATTAGTCCGGTGGAAATGTGGAAAATCGAATGGAGATCATCGGTGGGGAGAGAGGAGAGATTACACCAGGAGAGGGGGGGGGGAAATGAAATCGAATGAATCCGGAAAACTAGGGGGGAGCCGGCGCCCGGTGGGAAGAAGAAAGGAGAAGTGAGAAGAGAAGGAACAATGCGACTAATCGGAGGGGAACATGTGACATAGGGGAACTCAAGGACTCACAGGTGCCGAGGGATGGGTCTGGAAGGTTCCAGATGCATTGGTTTCAAGAAAGAAGGTCTAGGATATGGTAGGAAGCTTGGAGAACATGAATGAGCATGCTAGAGGCAGAAAGAATGGTTCAAAACAAGTATTGCCTCTTCTGTTCATCACTTGCTGCCCACAAGCTGTAGCACGATGCGATGAGATGCGGCCACCATTTTCGACTTTATTTTGCTCATTTTCGACCGTTTTACTCAAAATTTGTTGTAAAATGATCTAAAAAATTGTGTTTTTGAATGTTTCTTACAGAAAAGTTTAAGAAAAACCGTCAAAAACAAGCAAAACGAAGACGAAAACAGTGAAAGTTGGGGTTGGGTGGTCGCGCCCTCGTGAATAGAACAGACAAAACTCGAGGTGAAGGAACTGTTTCAAAACTGCTCCGCCCTCCCCACTCCTTCTTACAAATTGCCGCTCGCCGTTGCTAAAAGAAAAAGACTCATAAATTATGCTATCAAAACATTAGTTTTGAAACGACACCCCTCTCTCGATCTCGACTCATCCTGGGGGCCTGGCCGGGCAATCGGTCTGGTAGTCCTGCTCCTCTCGCATCCATCCATCCCACGCGTTGATCATCATCCGAAGGCTCTTCCTTCCAGAGAGAGCGTCTCGAGGCGAGAGACTCAGAGGCGGTCACCGGCGGGCGCCCGGACGCATCGCGTTTCGTGTGGTGCCCGCACCTCTTTTCGACATGTCTCACTTCATAAACAACAACCTCTGCGGGGAGACGCAGATGGGATGATGAACTGGTGACACGTGGCAGATTAGGAATGATGGATTGGAGGGAAAAGGGACAGGGAGATGCTGGAAAAGGTAGAGAGAACAAGACTACAAAAAGAAGGCGTCAACTCACTCTCACTCAGTCAAAGTAAACTTCGAACTTTACTGTCAAAACCCTTGGTTTCAAGTTACCAAAAGCCCCTCTAGCAGGTTTCCAAAGATCTTCCAGCTTTACAAGAGACACAAGAGGTATCCATGTCGCAATTACGAAAGACAAAACAATGTTGAAACAAAAAAAGTGGAGGGAGAGAGTGTTTTGAGCGCCGCGCCGCAGACACACTGATGTTATCCGAAAGGGACAGTTGGTGTGACGGAGACGACGGCGTAGAGCCAACGATTTGTACGGATTGGATTGGTGAGAAAGAAACAAAACGAAGTGAAACGAAACGGATCAAAACGTGATGAGTCAAAGGTGTAGGTGACCTGGTGGAGGAGGTGGAACTTGGCTTTCCGGGATCCTCGAGTAATAGGTCAAGTTTGAAGCTCCGAATGACACGTATCTTCTTTTCGGTCGAAGCAGAAGATATAAATAAATAGGTGAAGAAGCTTTGAGGAAAGATAGATACGGAAGGAAAGAGTGAAACGGAAATCGGAACCGAACCGAATCTCAAAAAATCAACCTCAGCTGAGCTTTGCTTTACACAGATCACCGCAGTTTTTCCATGTCAAACACCTTTTCGATCGGGATTCGGCATCGTGTTATTACACTTCTGTGACAACCTAATCGCTGATGAACTAAAACCCGCAGAGCGAGCACGTTTTAAAAACGCGTTTTCTTTGTTTTGTTATTTTTTGCTCATTTTTAGGATATTTGAATTCCCGCTCTACTTGGTGGCCTAGGAATTGCATGAAAATCCTCTTCCATGTTGAAAAATCCACGAATTTCGGTTTTTTTTCAATTTTCCAACATTTCTACCGGTAACTAAATAACACTGTTTCCTGCCGCCTTTACAATGAATTCTTTTAAAATTAATCGAAAAAGTCAGAATCTCTCTTTGTTCCCACTAAAATTACGCTTTTCCAGAGCTACTCCTCCTCTTCTGCATGCAGCTTCTCATCCTTCTCGTACTCTACTTGGCAGTTCCCTCGGATTTTCTCAATGTGAAAAGACAACGATTCTTTGGGAAACAAAACGAAAAGACTCTCATCAAACGGGAATCAGATTGGGACTCGAAAAACGCGAATCGGAGTGTGCTGACGTCGACAATGTGTCCATCGGATCCTTCGACGCCAAGGTTGAGGAGGGCGCCGCCCGTGTTTCAAGGTGGGTTTTTATCAAGCTTCTAATTCATTTCCTTCTGTTCCAGGCCCTCAAAACGATAGACAAAAGGCAGTAGTCAAAGCATTCCAACACGCATGGGAAGGATACCGAAAATACGCATGGGGCCACGACGAACTGCGACCTGTCTCCAGGAAATCCGACGATCCATTTGAGCTTGGGCTGACGATTGTAGACAGTTTGGACACGGCAGTCATCATGGGATTAGAGCAGGAAGTTCAAGAAGGCGTCGAATGGATTCGTGACAGTTTGAATGTCTCTCCAGCCAAAAGTGTGAACGTGTTTGAGACGACGATCCGAGTGTTGGGCGGTCTGCTCAGTGGATTTCATCTAACTGGAGAATCGGTTCTTCTGGAGAAAGCGATGATTCTTGGAGACAATCTTCTCAAAGCATTTTTGAAGTCGTCATCTCCAATCCCAAAAAGCGATGTGAACCTGGCCACTGGCGATGCGTTCAGCCCGAATCGAGATCTCTCGTCACTCGCAGAAGCAACAACTTTGCAATTGGAATTCAGAGATTTGACGTTGTTGACTGGAGATAAGAAGTACGAAACTGCAGCGTTTGGAGCATCGGAGCACGTGCATAAAGTGGGATGTGTGGAGCGAGATGGATTGTGTCCGTATTACATCAAAGGGAACGGGGAGTTCAAGAGAAGCTGTAAGTTTTATGTTTCGGCGCCGCTTTGAAATATTTTGTTCCAGCTATCACCCTGGGCGCCCGTGCCGACAGCTACTACGAGTACCTCATCAAACAATGGCTCCAGACCAAAAAATCCATTGATTGGCTTCGCACAGACTTCACGAAAACCATGGAAGCCGTCAAGAAGCATCTCTACCGTCAATCCCTTCCTTCCGGCTTCTGGTTCATCGGAGAGATCACTGAATCATCGGAATTCTACCCAAAAATGGATCATCTCGTTTGTTTTCTGTCTGGATCTCTCGTACTTTCTCATCTGAACGGATTGGACAAGAGCGGAGAACATCTAGAGATGGCGAAGAATCTCGGGGAGACGTGTCACAAAATGTACCAGAATCCAACTGGGCTGGGACCGGAAATCATCCATTTCAACATGGAGAATAGTTCGGATACGTCGAGAGAGGATTCGTATGTCAAGGTGAGTTGAGGAGACATGACGAGTCTAATGGAGATGTTTCAGAACCTCGATGCTCACTCTCTGCTCCGTCCGGAAGCCATCGAAGCGTGGTTCTACCTGTTCCGAGCGACCAACGACTCGAAGTATCAGGAATGGGGATGGTCGGCATTCGAGGCAATCGAAACTTACGCAAAGGTCGAGTCGGGAGGCTACAGTTCGGTGGAGAACGTGCTGCGAACGAAGATTAAACGACGCGACAAAATGGAGTCGTTCTTCACGGCCGAGACCCTCAAATATCTCTATCTCCTGCTCGCCGATGATCAGACGATTCTCCCGTTGGATCGATGGGTTTTCAACACTGAAGCTCATCCACTTCCGATTTACACTTGAGTCTTTCTTTCTAACTAATCTCGTTTTAACGGGTCTTTTCTTTTTAACCGGTGTAACATAGAATAGCATAAAATGTATGTCAAATTTTCAAAGATCATTTTCTTAAATCTATATCATTGAAACAAAAAGAAATCAACAAAACAAACAAACTACAGTTTCTTGAGAAGTCGTCCGTGAAGTTCCTCCTTGCTCGGCCAACAATCCGTTTCTCCGAGAACTGTAGAGGAGATCTGACCATTGACGAAGATCCTCTGGCAAACTTCACGAAGATCCTGGACTGTGACGGACTCGACACGGGCTTTCAGCTCATCCGTCGGGATTCGACGACCATAACACAGCAGCTGACGACCGATATCCTCGCAAACTGGGGTGGAGCCATCGAGCATCAGAAGAAGATTGGTGAGCAGTGATTGTTTGGCTCTCTCGACGGTTGTCTCATCGATGGCGGTGGCCAACCAGACCCATTGATCGAGCAGCGATTCGACGAGGTTTTCGACGGATTCTGGATGCGCCACGAAGTATGTCCCGCAGAGACCGGTTTCCTTGTAGCAGGTGTTGAACGACTGGAACGACTCGATTCCCTCGTCTAGAGACAGCTTTTCAGCCAATCGGGTTGGGGCAGACACTCCGAATCCACGCATTCTGTCGTACTCTCCCATGATTGTGTTGGCAAGCATCAAAGTGATATTGTCCTCATGAGTCCACGAAACACCTTCCACAACCAGTGCTCCATAAATCATCCCCAGATCCTTAACCTCTCCGCGAACATCACTGGGAATGTACTCTGCTGGTACAAACTGCGTCGACGAGTCTCCATGCTTCATCCCTCCGAAATACTTCTCCGCCATTCGGACCACTTTGTCATGATCGACGCCTCCAGAAGCAGCGAGGACCATTCGACCACTGCGGTAGTGGGTGTCGATGTACTGTTGCAGATCTTTCTTGTTGATCGAGTTGATGTTTTCGACTGGTCCGAGGATGGTGTATCCCAGTGGGTTTCCTTCGAAGACATGGGAGTGCAGGATGTCGAAGACGACTTCTTGGAAGTTCTGTGCAACTTCCTCCATCTCTCGAATGATGACGCTGCGCTCTGCTTCCACGTCCTTTGAGTCTAGGCTACTATGCAGAAGGATGTCCGAGAGAATGTCGACAGCTGAAATGCGAAAGTTTGAATTTGAGTTAAATACCAACAAAGAAATACTTACACTGATCCAATCGCTCTGTGAAGCACTTTGCATAGTAAACTGTGTTCTCTCTGGATGTGTACGCGTTCAGGTGTGCTCCAATGTTTTCAACTTCAAGCTCCAAGCCATATCTCGAGCGTCGTGGTGTTCCCTTGAAAGTCATGTGCTCCAGGTAATGCGCGACTCCGTTGTTCTTGTCATTCTCGTACCGACTTCCGGCATCGATGAACACTCCGATCTGCAAATTAGGAGAGTTCCCGGCTGCTCAATGATAGAAAAACTTACAGTGGCTGTTGTTCCTCCAGTGTTCTCTGTGGCGACTCGGAATCCGCTCGGCAACGTCGTCACCACTGTCTCCGGCACGAATACTGGTTTCTGTTGGACCTGGGCGATTTTTCGACGGGAACTCTGAAAAATACAACTGGTTATTGTGTTTTTGTTGCGTTACAACTTACTTTATACAGCCCCGAGGCTAATCTTCTGTACATTCTTCTGAAAATTGAAAAGTTATGCAATTTGTTAGTTTCGCAATTTCCGGTGAAGGTTTTGGTTGTTTTGTGGGTATATTAAGTGTAAACTTTACAGTTAAACAGTTTTAAAGATTAATAACGAGTAAAAACATGAGAAATCAAGCAAAAAACAAAAATTTAAGAGAAAAAAATAAGAGAAATGCGTTGTCCGAGAGGACTACACGGGCAATGGAAGAGGAAATTCAAACTTCGGCCATGGCCGCGAAATGAGATTTCGCGAGGTGAGCACATTTTGGAATGGCAAAACTTGAGAATAGGCTCATTTTTATGCAACATTTGTTGTGTAGATGCTTGAAGACAATCTCAAGGTACTTCGGATACTGAAACAAACATCATTTATACCGTCAAAAACCTTGTAACTCTTACTGAAAGCCGAGTTGTTCGCACTGGCCATCACCAAGTTGTTCCGAACTTTTGCATTCCTCCAGAAGAACAAAGCATCTCGGTAGCTCTTGATCATCAACATATTGGGTAGAGGATCAAAAACAGGGTATATTGCAATAGAAAGTGTAAGTACTTTTCCATAATATGCATGACTAAAGTTGATGTAGATGGTAACTGCCAGAACTCCAGCGGGAAGGAAGACGAAGAGAAATGGGATGGTGGATTGGGCGACAAGGACGTAGAACAACTGGGCTTGAAGGGACTTGTAGCTGTAGGACTTGGAAGAGTCCTTGGTGAGGGCACGAACTTCAAAGTAGCATTTGGAGCCGAAGTAGAAGGTGCTGATGAAGCAGATCAGTCCGATGAGCACCATGAGAAAGAGTCCGCAGTACACTTTGTAGTTGTGAGCGGCATCTAGGGCATAGTCGAAAAAGGGACCAACGTAGGCAATGTTCACGTTGAGTTCTCGTCTGGAATAGAGTGTTTGTAGATTTGGGGTCTTTTGCTTACTTGATGACAGCGTCAGATTGCTCGTTTTTGCCGAGGAATAGTACACAAACAAGTGACCAGAGAAGGGCGACAATTAGAGGTATGGAGATCCAAAAAGAGATGATAGAGAACGCAGGAGAGGTCCAGGTTCTGTTTCTGAAAGTTTTTTATCGTTCTGAACGTGTAAGATCAGTTTCAAGCTCACCCACTAACAACCAAATACCGATAAACAAAGTGGATAGCAAAAAGAGACATCAACATTCCAAATGACCCACAGAAGATGTCTGAAACATTGGAAACAAGGCTCTAAAACGATGGGTAAATCTGACAATCTAAAACTTGCAGACAATCATTATCCAAGCCAATTATCGCTGGATCCAGAATAACTAGAAAGCCGGATGTGGTGCTGTGAAGGTACTAGAAAGGGTTGTTTCGTTACAGAGACCATTTCGACTTACAGGAAGAAAAATCATGTCAAAAGCAGCGAAAAAGATCTCAAAAAGGGCAAAATACATCATCAGGTACTTGTATCCTCCGAGACTCTTTGGCGACTTGTGTTTTATCAAAAGGTAAAGGAGGTAGTTGGCAAATATGGCCAGAAGAGAGGTGACGATTTGGAACACAGTTTCAGATGTTTCATGGGTTGTTAACATCACTAGATAGAAGGAGAGCCGAGAATAGAATAGGTTGTTTTGAGCAAGAAAACTGAGGAAAATTTGCGCTCAGGACAAGTTTTGTCTCGAGAAAATACGAGGGTAGATGATTATGGGTTTGGTTTTCCGTCGAGATCTTAGAGTTTTTCATTTCAACGTGAACTTCGAAGCTTCTCCATTTTGACGAACTATTTCTGTGACCCTTGATCCTATGAACTTGTCCCAATGACCTCTGACCTTCACTGATAAGATTAGAAAGAGAGATAAGGATCAGACGATCAGTTTTCGGCAGCTTCTCGTCATTCCTCGCTTCTCTCCTCGTCTTGGCACGACTTCTCTTCTCTACGCGTATTGGATGGATTCGGCGTCGACGGCTGCACATTCGAAGGACTCGTGGGATCCAGGAAAGGACAAGAAGGACAGGTACATGTAGTGGGGTCCAGGGAATAGGCGGTTTGGGGCTTTCGAGCTGTTTTTGAAAAGACTTTTGGAAGAACCATAAGGTAGATTTGAAACAATTTACGACGAAATCTGATCTGATTGTTGTCTTCTCGTTTTTCCGATGTTCTAGGCACAAAATCCGACTCTCTGTGGATCTAAATTCTGATCAAACACTTCAAAAAGTGATATCCCTTTCGTATTTTGTCAGTAGCCAGAGATTGAAATAGTGAAACAAAGAACCACTGGAACGTTCCGGCTGCTCGTATCACACAAAGGCTTCAATATCTTTCAAACTCATCTCATTTTGTTCGAAACTGGCGGCGGTTTCATGTTGGCACCGTTCTACGCAAGTAGTGCGATCGCTGGTGGCCGTCGTCAGTCTCTGCGCTCAAACCAAACCACTTCACAAAGACTCGCAAAGAACCACTGAAACATTCGTGCTGCTCGTATCACCAAAAGACTGCATTCTCTCCGAAACTCATCTCATTTTGAATAGAAACTGGCGGTGGTTTCATGTAGGCACCGTTCTACGCGAGTAGTCCGATCGCTGGTGGCCACCGTCAGTCTCTGCGCTCAAACCAAACCATTCCACAAAGACTCGCAAAGAACCACTGAAACATTCCTGCTGCTCGTATCACCAAAAGACTGCATTCTCTAGTGAAACTCATCTCATTTTGTTCGAGACTGGCGGCGGTTTCATGTTGGCACCGTTCTACGAAAGTAGTGCGATCGCTGGTGGCCGTCGTCAGTTTCTGCGCTCAAAATAAACCAAACCACAAAGACTCCATTGTAAAACAGAACCACTGAAACATTCCGGCTGCTCGTAACATGAATTTTTCAATGTTTCAAAACTACTCCTCAAAGGTTCGAACAATAAAACAACTTTATGTGTGATCACATGTAAAATAATATGTTCAACGGGAATGGCATTAGAAGACTGTGACTAGTACTTGAAGTTCAGCATCTCATGAAGCATTGAATCACAGTTTATCACGTCGAAGAAAGTGAGCATCACGTATGAGGTAGTCAGTTTTTGAGTGGATTCCTACAAGATTTACACTGATAAGGGGCCTGTTCTTTTCTGCTCACCATGATATAATTCATGCTCATCAGTAGCTCTCCCATCCGATGTTCGCCATTTCCTCCGAGAGAGTGACACATTTTAGAAAGACAGTCGATAATGAGGTTCCGCTGACGACGACACTTTTCTCTACCCGTTTCTGTGAACTTGTAGTATGCTGGAATCAAGGGATTCGAAGTCGTAATAGCTAGAGAGCACTCACTAACGTGCCAGACAGTCAAGGCCTTCAATAGGCAGAACTCTTCGAAACTTGGGTTCAACCGGGAGAATGGGACCACGCATTCTTCCCAGATGGCAATATGCATCGGCATCAATGCTCTGAAGAATAAGGGCATGAATTCTGCTGTTTTGAAGTCAAGAATGTAACTTACTTGTACTTTGAAAAGTCCTCATCCGACTGGAAGTATTGCCTTGCGTTTGGCTCATTCCCAGAAATTGGCAAGGGATCCATTGTCAAGAACTCTCCGTTGGTCAGAATCATTTGGCGGTGTGCTTGACCGATTCTAAAGGACACAATGTGTTTCGGGGACCTTTTGGGTTACTGTACTTTGCTGAGTAATAGGCGGATGAGAGAATGAAGTCTACGGCAAGAATTAGGCGGTAGAACATGTTCTGAAAGAAGAGAACAGTGTCTCTGGGGTTGACGTCAACCTGCTCACTTTCTCGTGACTCGTGAAGCTGCCAAACTCGGGAAACCTTGTTGCATAATCGAAAAGTATCACAAAGTCATGTCGGAGCAGTCCTTTGAAGTTTCGGAAGTCGTGAGGTCGAAGATCACTTATTGTGTATGGCTGAAAGTATCTAGTCTCTTTGAGCACCTCCCCACTACCACCTACACATTGCAAAGAAGCATGACTATCCAGAATGTAGTCCATATCTGTATTGGTGTACATTATCCTTCTCCGAGAGCACAGCCCAGTCTCCATGCTCTGGTAGTACTGTAGAATGGAGGTGTGATCTGAAGATGGGGCTCCGGGGACTGGAGGATGAGAGGCAGTGGAGGAAGAAGGGTAGGAGGAACAATAGCCAGCATCGAAGGATGATGTTCGGGAGGATTCTTCGGTCTGAAAAGGGAATGAAATGAGGAATGAGGTGAAAGTAGCAAAGTTCTAGATCAAATTGAGAATCAGAGCTATACACAAGTTTGTGAGCTGCCTAATTGCTTGTTACGGAAAAGAGTCTCTGAGATTCTTGATACAGAAAAAGCGATCCTTCAGCTTCTAGCCTATTTCGAATTGAAAAGACCTGTCTCCTACAGTACCCCAACACTCAAAAGATCAGACCATAACACCGTAAAACACCAGAATCGAAAGATGACTACGCGGAAAGAACGTCTAATTGCATTACTATCCTATCGCCGGGGGACAAAGTACAAAGTACCTTCTCCCCCGTATTCCCCGTCACCCCATACTCACCATCAACTGAGGCGGCGGTGCGGGAAGAGACACTGAACACTTGGGATCTTCTATAATCCGTGGCTTCTCTTCAAACATCTGAAACGACCAGTCATCGTCCTCGGGGCTTGAGGATTGACGCATTGAAGGGGAATCGTTGTTGGAGACTAGCCCGCCATCGGAGTTGTTTCGGGAGTCTTTCCGGCGGGTGCAGGCAAAGTTTTCTCGTTTCGAGCGGACCACTGAAGCTCGGAAGTTTGAGGTGTTACAAGATTCAGATATGGCTTACACTCAGGTCTCATCCCCGCTGAATAGCACTTTTGAAGTCTGCATTCTCTGCAGACAAGTCGCATGCCTGGAAACTCTAAAACTCGAGTTACCTAGCTGATCTCACGTCATCAACTCCGGATGCTCTTTCCGCTTCATTGTACCCCACTCTTTGTCCCCCACGGTGCTTCATAAACTTGGGAACAAAGTACGTGAAGAACTGATAAGGACGTGTTGGTTATCACCTGCCATCCCACCTTTATCAGTCACGCGTGTCTAAGTAGCAGTAGCTCCGGAGAGCAAGAGGACAACAAGACACACTTTTGATTGGTAGTTCTGGGTTCTGGGAATGGAGAGAAAGGGCATCAGAAACTAACTAATTAATTGGACTAGACAGAAAGACTACGGTAAACTCACTAAAATGGATCTCACACGGCTCACCAGCAGCACATTCGTACTTGAGATCCAGGGCGACTGTACGACGGAAAAAGGCGGCGCAAGCCTGAAAATAGAGGAACTTATGGTTTCCTGGTACAGTTGGATGAGTTACTTTGCAACATCTTCCTCCGAAGTGTAGAGTGAAGGCGGTTGGAGATTCGCAGACTCCACAGAGGGGTGGCATCTGAAAGTAGGATGAGTTGAGAGATCTGGAAGAGGTACAGAAAAGAAACGGAGCAATAATGAGACAATGCAAGTTTTCCTAGATAACTTGGTTCCTTTTAAACGGGTCACATCACAGATCACAAATGATCCGTCTATGGGCTCAGGAACCAATTGCGCAATCTGGGCGTTGTTCCCCAGAAACTAAATGCTTGTTCTCTGTGGTCAGGTTGAGTTCATAATCACAAGAATCAATTGGTCTGTCTTTTTCGAAAAACTGTCCTCCAGACTCCGCCCACTCTATCCGGGACGGAGAAAGTGGGCGGATCTTTTGGTCTAATAGGTCAAGTGAAGTTTGAAAGTTAAAAGCTACAGGATACGGAAGGATTATAGAAATGAGTATGGGTGAAATGAAATGGAGCAGAATCAAAAGACCAGGTTCATTTGGATCCGACCTAGAGAATGGGGGATGAGGATGAGATGAGCAAAACAAGATCAAAGCACAGGTGACACAATAGGGGATGATACTACGAGCATTTCATCACAATAAAGTTTACCGTCGACATTTCCAAACGGTGAATAACTTTCTGACCGCTTTTTGTGAAAGAGGAACCGTAACACACTACGTTGTAGCTCTATGAGGAGTTTCAGAAGATCGCGATTGTTAGAGTGAGACTTGCATTCAAGCTACCGTACACCTGTCATCTTTGCAAACACGGAAATGATGACTAAACGGAGCTACCGTACCCCCCTTTTGTCTTGAAACTTGTCCTTCGACTCTATGCTTCAAAAAACGAACTACTTTTGTGGTTAGAGTCTGTCCTCGATCTCTGAATGACCATGACAGTTAGTTTGACGGAATTCTGACGACGTTGCAGTTTAGGAAACAGTTTCGAAGACAACAATCATTGATAAACAAGTCAGTCGTCAGCAAATGAACCTTGTCCCGTTGAAGGAACCGGTATACAGGACAGGACAAGGTTCAAAGAGAATAGAGAAACTGGGCTCTGTGTCAATATGAACACAAAATACATGTTGATCTAGATGGATTGTTCACACAAAATACAGGAGCGATGTCTGAGGAGTGATGTTGGAAATTTGGAGGGTTCCGAAACACCAGAAGAACGGTCTTCTCAGTCTTTTGTACGTACACAATGTGGTTACTAACTGATAGTGCAAAAACAGTATGTTTTGGCTGACGAAACCTAGGATGAAAGAGGAACAGATAGAAAAAGGATTTGTAACTTAATTATCATCATTTTTCACTATAGGAGGTCACAAAAAACATCAGATTTTCAAGGTGAAGAACGGTAAACATTGATGCAAATCTTGAGGTATTGCGAAATGGAAGACAGTCAAAAACATGCAGAACAGTGATAACATTGGGAAAGATCAGCAGTAGATTACTAGAGAATGTAGCAAAAGAGTTCTAGTACATTTAGACCCCTAGATCTTGCTTTGAGAGCATTGAAACACGTGTGTTCTAATTCCATGATACCCTGCACCGAGAGCATCGTCTGCGTCTCTCCATCCTCCCCACATTCTCTTCTTTTGTGACTCGAGCCGCGGGGGCCATTGGACACCAAGAAGAGCACGGATCGAAAGATCAGCAAAGTGTGCTCTGCTCCCTGAGCTTAACTCAACGATTGAGAACAAACGGGAGCCTCAAAACCTCAAAAAGAGTGAGTCCGATACGTTCAATGCTCATTGGATGAAATAGACTCTCTTTTGACGAAACCTGAGCAAAAATTCACTCGAAAAGAGCTCAATTCCTGAGCCAAATAATGTACAAACATCATGGAAACACAGTCGGGAACTGGATGCAAGTTGTGGTAGTGGAGAAAGAGCGAGAGAAACAGACACAGGGAAAAGTTTGAGTGTTCTGGGGACAGTGGTGAAATGCACGTGAATCGGGGATGGTATAGACATGTTGGGGAGGAGGGAAACAGGAGGATCAAGATTCAAGAGTACTCACAGACAATTGATAGGTTATCTCCGTGAAAGGGAGGCTATAAGGACATGGAGAGGATCCTGTACTTCAAGGAAAGAACAGTGAAAACGAAGGGATAATAAAGGAGGAAACTGAGGAGAAGAAGGAGGAGATAGCAATTTTCTTCTTTTTCTCAGAGAAGAGGACATCACTCAGATGATCAGTCGATCAGACAGAGAGGGCTAGAACGTAGCCGATTTTCAGAGTGGGTGGCGCGACTTTTACTGTTGCCAACTGCCCTAATTGCCTGAACTTTGAACCCTTTCCAAGACCAGGAAATTGGTGAAATTAAAATGAAATCATTACTGTTAGATAGAGCATGATCTAAACTGTCTAGAACTACTGGAATCTTTTGCTCTGAAACCCATTTTAGCCAGTTTGAAGCTGTCAAAGTAAGTACTCACTTCGACAGCTTCTTACTGGATCAGTTGGTGTCGAGGGCAAATTTTACTCATTTCTCATGGTTCTAGAAGTTTCCAATCATTCTCTATCTAATGCAATAAGTTATCTAGACCTTCTTATTTCTTAAATGACGTCGCCCCTATCTTTCCTTCATCCCACAGAAGTGTTCGCGATCACCAACCAATTTGCACTTGTCCTCCCTGCACCTCTTCGCTGAATTCGCTTCGGAAAGTTGTTTACAAGCAGGCAGAAGGCGCCGAACTGATTGATGACGTGTAAAGAGGGTTTCCCGGAATCTCACAGAAATAGAAGTTTCACCGGAATTGTGATTTGTGCAAGTTGTGACCTACAAAGTGACGAGGTGGTCAATGGAAATTTGAGAAGTTGTCAGGAAAAGGAGGGTGGAATATGAGGATATGAGATGACTTTTGAGGAGTAAGATGAAGGAGGAAAGCACTGAATAGAGGGTAATATGGATGCTGATCTATTGCACCGCCCCCCAACCAGAAATCGGGAGCAAAATGGATCAGAGATTCTGAGAATTGCAGCATTTCCGGCTCGGCTCTGCTCGACTCCATTAGAGCACAATCTCACTACAAAATGTTTCCTGCCTCTATCCGTACACTACATCTGTACGGTCTACATGATGATAAATCTCTCCTCGCTCTTCTTATTGTTCTCCTTCCATCATCTGACACCTGCGCCGTGGAATCTGTACCATCGAACGATCAGAGATGAACGGTAGAAGTTTGGTATCTACCCCAGCTAATCTTTTGATACCCCTATTCCCACCTCATTACATCCTCTTGTGTGGGTCGTCAAAATGTCTCGTTTCACGTATACTTTGTACCCGTTGACGCCGCGTACATAATTCGCATCGAAACACCGCCCCCTTCCGAGAATAGTTATGTGTCTATGTTGGTTGCGTGTGTTTCAGTGTTGATCAAACAACAGGAAACAGGAGAGGGAGGAAAAGGAGCTGAAACTGAAACGAAAGCTGGGAACGTCTATAGGAAAGGGAGAATCCGATTCAATTTAGATCTACTCCCCTATTTATCATGCATGCAGAATACGAACGTAGGAAATGGAGGGAATGGAGTGATCGGTTGTAGTAGATGTAGTCAAGAGGAAAAGGACATGTGGAAAAAGGTCAGAAACATTAGAAAAACAATGACAGAGTCAAAGACATAACATGCAACTTTGTTTATGGTCTTCCAAAGTTTTAGGCAGGTTTGGAAAGATTGAGCAGTGATATCTACACGTTCCATACAGTGAGAATGATGGAGAAATGATGACAAACACAAATGCGTATAAGCAACATTGTCTGCGCAGGATTGGACTTCAAAACACAACTTTCCGAAGGGAGGATCCAAATGAACTGGATGATTGTATTTTGGTGATGACATGATGCCTTTGTAGTTAGCGTTTCATTGGTTTTAGAAACTGCTAACTTTCAAGAAAACGCTTAGAAAACCAGCAGAACTGCAAGAAACAAAACAAAACAACAAACGACAAGAACAGTTTTTGCTGCCAGCAATGACTCATTCTATAACCTTGACGAAACGGAGATTCGGAACCAGAAAGTGATTGTTACTTTGAGTTTTCTTTTTATCAGGTCAATAAGAAGATCCAGACATCCATTTCATACTGTTAGATTTCTGAATTTTCTTCTAAGATCCCGCCCATACACGCCTTCCCCATCCCATCCCCCACATCACAAACTACAGCCGACACACTTCCGTTTGTGCTTGTCCGTGATCATTCCTGGCCTCATAAGATCCAAATGAATCTTTCATTGTTTCCCCATCTTTCCCGGGTGTTTCTTGACCATCGGAACAAGATATAGCTATGATAAGGAAGCCGAAAAAGATGGCAACGTGACAATTAGCAAGTATCAAAGGTTCAGAAATCGAAACACACGAATAGGTTGGATACGAGGAAATAGAGAGGGGACTGGGACTGGATTAAGAGGAATGAACGAGACGTCAGCGATTCTTGGAATGAAGGTGATAAGAACCAAACGAGATCAGCTGCAACTCGTACAGTAACCTTACTCCTGTCTAGACGGTACTGTATGACCAGAAACATTATGATTTGTTGTCAATCAGATTCAGTTCAAGTTCACGCCATCCAACACAGATGATCACAAAACGCCTCTCGCAAAGTCGCCCGTTTTGTGACTTTTATTGTTCCTTCATTTATCCGACGAATAGCAGATCGTGGCGCTGACGCATCCGTTCGATGATCATCTCTAGTCAAGTGTAGCCAAACTGTGTTCTTCTAAAAGATGTTGTGATGGCTGGGAAGTAGAACAGACACGTCTATCCCCACCTTTTGCTTCTAAAAGCCTGATCCCGGGATCAACGCTATCTTTCAAATTAGAGCCAAATCAAGGATCCGTTTTTCTCTGCCGTTGCTGCAGGCTGGTCCGGTGGACCCCTTGCACACTGGCGGTCTACCGCCAGTTTGCCCTAATATAGT
>LR538469.1:192840-209369 GCA_900883565.2 Caenorhabditis panamensis | reverse complement strand
GTCTGGCCCAAGAACTACAGTACAAGTCTACCGTACTTTTCATCGGCTTGTAAGGCTCTGTGTATTGCGGCGAACTTGCAGAGACTTTGTGGATGTGCTCCGTATAGTTATAATATTGATCTGAGTGAGTTCAGAGTTGGTTGAACATCTGTTATCGTCTCAATACCCTCGATGCCAAAAAGTACCCGTTTCAATACCTTCGATGCTAAAAGGTATCCGTTTCGATTCCCTCAGTGCCAACAGGTATCCGTCTCAATACCTTCGTTGCCATCAGGTATCCGTCTCGATATCTCCAGATGCCATCAGGTATCCGTCTCATTACCCTCGATGCCAAACGAAATGAAACTACTATACGCATTGACTACAGTTGAAACATGTTTATTCATGTTAAACGGTGACAATCAAAAGTTACTATAAAATGACAAATAATTGATGGGTCAAAGCCATACACACACCACCAAATAATCAAAACACCATACACACGACAAATCGTGATAAAAACATACGAGAAGAGGGGTATGAAACATTCTTGGGGTATACTACAGACAGAATCAGAAGCATTCGAATAAGAGAAGAGAATTAGACATTTTGTCCATATCCATTGACCATCTCGTGCACACGAAGAGTAGTAGTATTTGGAGCCAGCCACGAATCACTTTGAAGTTGTCGGTTTCACCAAATTTATCTTGATCGGTTGTGTCCAGATGGTCTTTTCAGTGTATGCTCTGGTCAGGAATTGGAGTCGGCTTCGGCGAGTGGAGTTGAGGCGCTGAAACAGTGTTATTCCTAAAGGCCTTCTCAACATTCGAAAACTCACGTCAATAGCCAGTTTGGTGGTTTTGATCAAATCGTTTGTGAACAACTCATTCAGCTCAGCCTTCTTGAAGTTTGTTTTTCCTTCTTCAATAATTCCAATGCACAAGTTTGCCGGGTTTATCTTGCTTGCGCGGCCACTTTTGATGAGTTCGCTGAAAGAACAAGATTGCAAGAATGACTAAGAAGTCTTCGTTTTACCTGGCAACCATCAGCTGCAACGCGAAGACAGAAATCGAGTCGCCAGAGGTGTTTTTGCTGAACCAGGTTTGGTGGGTTAGCTCCTGGTCCTTTTCCACATTGGCAGTGTCGTTTGTCTCATTGACTAGCGAGTTTAGTTCTTGGTTCAAGCCACAGTTCTCGTCGATGTTGAAGACAATGACAAATCTGGTCGGCGAAGAATCGGTCCCGAGTGGTATTCCTTTTGTTACCTGAATGTCCATTGGGTTGAAGTGAACGAACCTGAAACAACATCTGAAGAAATGACAAATGTGAATTGTTTACCCGTGCGCGAGCAAGTTGTCCACGACTTCTTTTCGACTTGGCTGCTTGGGGTTCTGGCAAACGCAGTTGTATAGTCCCCAGTTGACACGTCCCGAGCTGAAAATTTCCGTTTGTTGAGAGTAACCGCAGATTTGCTTCTAATACTTACCGAGTTTCCAGTATGCGACGGCGTTTCGCTGCCGGCTGTTGATCGACGTTGAGAGGTTGTCCGACGCGTCGATGTGGATTCGGCTGGCTCTTGTGGATCCCTTCTTCCTTTCCGTTCGGGATAATATCGACCAGAACGGCTTCTTCTGCAGTTTCAACTGTTTCTGCAGTTTCAACTGTTTCTGCAATTCCTCTTTCTGTCTCTCTTTCATTCTCTTCTGTATTCAGCGGAACAGCGTCTTCGTTGATATCGTCGTGAGCCATCTCTTCATCCGGCATATCCCAGTGATTATGAACCGGTCCCATACTTCCACTGGTGCCTTCTCCATTCATCTCATTGTCCACCGTCTCGTCTGCAAGTCCCTCCGGTAGGATGAAGTTGTCATCCATATCGTGAAGACAGCACCGGTGAGTCTCGATGGAGTTCTCTTCTTCCGGATTCCCGCTGACCACCACATTGTCTTCTGTTCCACTTCCGTTTCCGCAATCAACGACCACAATGGTTTTTGGCATGTTCAAGAGACTCGAAATGTCCAGGGAATCGAGACCAGCTTCGTCGGAACCGGCGTTTTGTACATCGTCAAAAGCCGCTTGAAGTTTCTGTTGATTTTTCTTCCGCTCCTTGGCCTTTGCCATCTCCTCTGCTCGGCACATTGCTGCTATGGCCTTCTTGTTCTTTCGAACCTGCTCCTTCATTGACGCATCGATGCGTCTTTGAATCACGTGGAAGAATGGTGCAACGGAGTTCGGTATCCTGAAAAACAGTTATGTTGAAGCGTACTCTCACGAGATTTTTCCAAAAACTAAGAAAACTTCAAAAAATTAGTTTTTTTTTTGGGGTTTTGTCTAAGAAATTCACCAATATTTCCTAAAATAACAAACCGTATAAATACTCACTCATAATGGAACAGATGTTCTCCACTTTCGTCAAACTCGTTGAACTTCGACAGTTCCTCCAGGACGAGAGCGTTGAGACGTTCATGCTCCTGAGCCGCATACTGTGGTGGAAATGACGGGTCGTTCGCGAAGGTTTCGACGTGCTCAGACACAGCTTTGAGCACGGCCTTCCGTTCTCGTTTCTGCCTAGCGGCGTCTTTTTCTTCGTCCGTCATCTTGCGTCGGGCCATTGTCACGTCGTTTTTTTTCTTTTTTCTTATATTACCTGAAAAAGGATATTGGATAAAGCTGAGGCTGAGAAAAACATTTGAAACGGGAAAAAAACAAGATGTACGGCAGGAATGGCAGTCTGATGAGAAGACTTAAAAGCTAAATAGGTGAACAAAAAGTCAATAACAAGTCAAAGGCGCGTGAACTGGAGAGCATGGAGAGCCGAAAGAACCAAAACAAAAGGCTGACAGAGCTCTATTCCTTATTTAACAGATTAGTAAGATTGTCCAGCAGAGTTTTAGCGTTGTGAATTTGAAAAAAGCAATTAAAGCAATGGGATGGAACAGGGCGAATTTTTGTCAAACAATTTGAATAAATCAGAAGAACAATGCTCCATCTCCTCACAAAGTAGTCTAGAAGAACGAGTGTGTCATCTTACCAATTTTCAAAAGCGCTGCTCAAAGAAACCGATGAATCTGTAGATTCTAGAATAACTTGTAAACCTCGGGCGCTAACACAACATTTTTTTCCACTGCTTTCCCAGCCTTTCCCATCGAAGCTAGAAATTTGCAGCCACGTCGAAATGCCCGATCAGTTCTACTCTCCGGTTTGGAACTATTTTGTCCATTCATAAATCTCCAAGCCATTGTTTTTCTCTCTCTTTCTCTCTTTGCCGCGTACTTGCTCGATATCGCCGTTTTCTCAGTGCGTTCTCCACACTCCAGTTCTGGTTCAGGTGATTCAGCACATGCATACCTCGCCTCGTTTTTACATGAAAATGATAGGCAGAAAGAGGAGAAAAGGTAGAACGTATGAAAGTACTAGCGGCGTTCAGAACAAAAGAAATCGTTCAACTCGCACTAAAACGCAAGAGCTCTAAATCGTAATACGTTCCTTACTCATTGAATCAGATATGCTACATTTTTGCTGTGTGACAGAATGAACTTGTTGGCTTCCAATTTTTAAAGGCGGAACTGATGGAATGGGCAAACTTAGAAATTTTGAAGTGTTTCGGGACTCTCTGGCATAACAGAACACGTTCAATTTTCTTATTGTTTTCCTAGCGCTTCCCGGCGGAATTAGAGATTTTCAGCCATGCCGAAACGCTAGAGCATCTCAATTCTGCAGTTTTGAACTGTTTTGTTCATCAATGAATCTCCTACGCATTACACTTCTCTCTTTCACTCTTGGCTGTGCACTCGCTCCGTAGCGCCGTTTTCTCAGTGCGTTCTTCACACTCGACATCAATATAAGGTCTATTTCCGGTTTTGTTTTAAGTTATTTAGCAAACTCGTTCATACATAAGAAAGATGTGCAGAAAGGGGAAAAAAGATAAGACATATGAAATTACTAGCGGCGTTGAAAACAAAAGAAATCGTTCAACTCGCACTGAATCGCAAGGATTCTAAACCAAAACCTGTTTCTCAAATATTGAATCGAAAAGACAATCTAATCGCTGTGTCACAAAATGGGCTTGGAAAACAGGTGCTTCATCTTTCTGGCACTCGTGAAATATTGGGAGCTGCGATTTCAGGTTGGGTAAGTCAAAGTGGTACTCACATACAAAAAGGTTCGAAAAAGAGAGCTCAAAAGGTTCGACAAGAAGAGCACTAACGGCGCGAAAACAAAGAAGGATTTGAACAGTTGTCGATTTCAAAAAACGATGAGATACGTCGGCGCAATGGGGGAAAAGGAATGATATTGTTTCGTTCGTACTGTTTTGTGTCATTGCAATCACGTCACAAAATAAAACCACTTTCAAAATGCAGTACCTTTTCACTAAAAGTAAACGCAGAATAATGGAGGAGAATAGCGAAATGCGACGAACGTTAAACAAAAAGAAAAAAGTCGAGCGATTGGAAAAAATCAATTGCCGAATGGCGACCACTGTCCTTAGATGAGGGCGCACGCGCACACTCGCCGCAACAAGACTGAACACAAAGGTCGGCACGCTGGGGTAGAGACGCAGAGGAGGTTCTCGAAGAGTGCGGAGGGTTTTCGCGCCATCACCCTCTCCCCTCACTCTCTGGTTTCTCTGCCGCAAACAATCACCGCGAATGAGACAGCGTGACAGAAATTAAACTTTCGGTGTGCAGCAGACCTCTTTTACTCATTTGGATACGATGTAAAAAGGTAGCTGACATTATGGACAGGACCGGAAGTTTGAAAAACAATTACTCCGACTTCAGCCCCTTCCCTAAAATTACGATCGCCACCGTTTTTCTACGATTTGGCGTGCCGTGAACATGTCAAACGGTTGTAACAATTTATGTCATGCTTCTATTCGCGTTAATAACTCTTTGGTTCCGCAAAACTCAACGAAAAGAGTGTTCACGGTTCGTAGTAGTAACCCGGAACAATTCTAGAGATGTTTTTTCGACATCAACTTTTCCAAAACTCATGAAATCTGACAGAATGTTAGCTTGTTAGGCTGATATCATTTCCCTGCTGCGAATTTCATCTATTAGAATAACATGCCAATCAATTGGTCATGTAACCTGTCAAACTGAAATTTCTGAACCAAATTTATCACATTTCTTAAGACTGATTTGCCCAAAAATCAAAGAAATCAAGCAGTTTGGGAAAACAGAACGCAGACTAAAACAAAGAAAACGCGCAACACACTAGAAAACACTCGGAAACAAGATAAAAGAGAGACGCCACACGAGAACGACGAAACGAATGTGCGCGACGACCGCGATGACGACGACTGCGCGCAATGACGGGCCCGCTCCCTCTACGTCTCTACCCCGCGCCCTGCATGCCTCCTAGTTCTCCACACTCTCTCGCTGTTCTGGTTGTCTGGGCGCAGGAAAATCGATCATGAATCTACGCCCTGCAATCAGAACAGTACGACACCGCGCTCGTCATTTATCTCGTCTTCCGCTCTCTCCTCTCTTTTAAATTTCCTCATCTTTCCAATAGCAATGAAAAATCTTTGCAATCCGTAAATTCTCTGCGAAAACAATCCATTTTCCTTGTGGAAAATGCAAAAGAACATTCTCGGGTGTTCCTCTGCGTCTCTGCCGTGCGCCAGAGAAAGAGGGGGTGAGGGATGACAATTCTCCTCTGCGTCTCTTTCCTCTCGCTCGTCGCCGACGGCGAGTCATTCTCGCTCATTTTCACTCATTTTCTCTCTTTTTTCGCTGTTTGCTTCGGCATTTGCGCTTGAATTGTTGTTTTTCTCGTTTTGAATCAATTTTCTCTTCTCTTTCCTTCTCGATTGACACATTTTCACCCGTTTCTTTTCAGAGCGACAACATGTCTACCTCAAAACAAGTTCAACAATCGGTTTCTCAACACAAACTCGAACAGGCAGCTGGGAAGATTGATCAAGCAAAGGATGTCATCATGAAAGAGATCCAAAACCTTGTCGACATGGAGAAAAGTTTGACGGCGACGGATAATGCTGGGCCAACTGGTATAAAGATTGCGGAGACAAAGAAGGCGTTGGAAGAGTGAGTGAAACAGCAGAGTACGGATGGAACAACCTGTCAATTTTCAGGAAGTTGGCGGAGCTCAATTCGTTGGCTATCAAGATGATGGATTCTGTGGATGACACAATCACCATTTTCGAGACGTTGAATTTGTTGTACGACGAGTTGGACGCCGAGAAGTTGGCGATGATGACGGTTTCCCCACCAAAACCTCCATCACTCACGACTGCAATCGTTCAAAAAACTCTCCAACCACCGTTGCCGAGCAATCTAACAGCGATGGTAGACAAAATGATCTGCTTGGATCCAAAGCACTACACCTGTGCATGGTTCATCTTCAGAAAGATTGCTCTGGAAGACCAAATCAACGCGCTCAACGCTTAGTTGACTCTTTTGCCAGCCTTGGCAACTGACATCATGAAAAAGGACTGCGGCGGTTTCTGGACAAGTCTCAGATGGTGAGTTCTATGACTTTGAGTATTGGTAGTAGTTGGAGATTTCAGACTTGAAAGGACAAACGTCGTGGATGAATGATGTTCTTAACACCGTTCCATACAGAAGGAATAAACTTCCATACATCGAGGGAACGTTCCTGAAGGATCGCACGGACCATCACTTTAAAATTGTGAACGAGTTTGACAAGAGTGCCAAGAGTGACACAACTGTTGCAACTGCTACAATTGCCACAAGTGACAAGGCTGGAACAAGTGGCACCACTACCACCAGTGAAACCACTACCACAACTGCCACGAGTGACAAGGAGGACACCAACGTCTCGGCTGCCGCAAGCGACAAAGCTGGAACAAGTGACACTCCTGCCACAAGCGACACAACCGTCCCAACTGTGAAAACTACACCTTCTCACCGATTGATTCTCTACTACGAGTTCTTGTCCAAGAACCAGTACAACATCCCATATTTCGAACAGCAGTTCACCATGCTCGAGGACTGCAGCAAGAAACTGCCAAAGGAACAATTCGAGGAGCTTGAGCTCCAGTTCTTCCAATGCTTATTCCCATGACATTTCCATACAATGGCATTCCTCTAGAACACTAACACCCCAATCTTGTTAAATTGTCTTCCCTAACCACATTATTATTATGGGTTATTTTGTTGAGTGGCGTACTTACTCTTACCACAACTTATTCTTTCATGAATAAAATGTTGTTCTGTAAACTTGTATTTTGAGAGCTGCAATATCTTCCTAGTTAAGATCGGAGTTGATTTCATTTGAATGAGTTCCTGGGTGTGTCTTAGTAGTCTGAATAAGTTCCAGGACGCATTGACACACTGGCCACCTACGGCCAGTGTTTTTCGCCATTGTTCAGAAACAAATTGACGCTGCGAAACAGCAGCTGCTTCGTGCCCACAAAAGAGCTCAAGCTGCCCTGGAACAACCTCAAAAATGACACCAAAAGTGGAGGAGGGAGATATAGTGTGGGAGCGGTAGAGACGGGAACATCTAATGTTTTTGGGAGTCTCGGGGATTCACTTTTGAACCAATAACACATTTGAAGAGTTCGTTCTTGATATGCGTCGTTGACTCTTGGTGTTGTTGAGAAGGTAGACAATGTGGTTTTGGTAGACATCACGAGCCAACGAAGTGCAAATCTCTTGACTGCCAAACAAGTTGATTCACCTTCCTTCGATTTCTGTATCATTTTTGAGAAGAAGAGCACAAGCGTTGAGGGTTCAAGAGTTGAAGTACAGGGCGTTGTAAATAGAATAACATTACGTCGTAAGTCTTCCAACGGCACAAGTTGAGCTATCCTAAATCTGTTTTATGCACTTGTGGCCAACTCTTTGAACGTTACTACTCAATGGCAAAAATAATTATGAAGTATTTCGATGGCAAAACTGCTTTATCACAAATCTCTCTACAAAACCTATCAGTAATCTCTTACATGGATGAGTGGTATGTTTTCAAACAAATAAAATACAATGAAAGTCAATAAAATCAATTCTATCAAAAACCTAGTGAAATTTTAGGCGAAATTTTCATAATAAGGAGAGAGAAACTAATAATAGAGTATGCAACAGAATTAGTCCTATTCAACTTTGAGAATCCAAAACTGGCGGTTGGTGTAGTCTCGAGCTTGGTAACGAAGCGAACGGCGAGAGTTCGACGTCAGAGCCTGAAACAGTATGAATATATTCATTTTCGGTTGCCTGGTGCCTACCTTGATTGCCTCCGAAGTAAAGCCAGAGTGTTGTGTGCACAAATCTTGAAGGGACTTCTTTTGGTAGTTCTCAGTGTTGTTATCCTTGACAGCGAACTCAGTCGAAGTGTAATTGGCAAGTTTCCGGTGTTTTTCGAATACACTGAAATGCATTTTGTAGTCTAAGTCCGTTTTCACTTTGCTTCCTACCTTGAAACTGCGGCAAAAGTTGAGTGCATTGCGACGGTGTCTCCGTTTGGAACTCCTCTGAATAGGAAGTTCATAGACTGCAAAAGTTGTAGTGGTGTTTCGAACAAAACAAGTAAAAACTCACGTTGTGTCTGTTTGCAGCACGGTTCATTTCTCGGACTTTTTGAGAGTACGAGGCATCAGAGACTAATTTCTTGATGAGCATGTTCAGTGGAGAATCCGTCGGAACGTCAAAGGTGACAATGTACTTCTTGATAGCGTTAGGGCAGACAGTTTGCGGGTTCACACCGACTGGAATTGCTGTTTTCGGAACAATTTTGACCCGGTCGAACTTCTTGATTCTGAAACAGACGTTGGGTGAGTGAGACAGTTATGAACTCACCCGAAGGACACTAGACACTCAATGACGGCTTCTCTGGAGGGGTTCGCAGGGTTGGCGCACATCAGATTGAACGCCGCCCAGGTTGTGTATCCGGAACTGAAAATTTGCGGCTTACGCAACCGAAACCATACATCTAGAACTCACGAAGTCCCATGAAAGCACCGTTTCTTCTGCGGGGGTTGCCCTGCGTGCCCATCGTGAGAAGGAGCTTGTCTTGTGCGTCGTGTCTCCTGTGTCTCACCAGTCTGATCCACATCTTTTCCTAATTCATCGTATGCGGTGCTTCGGCCACTCCTTCATTGGTTTTGGAAATTGTGTCTCCCTCGGCTCCTTCGGCGTCTCTTTCATCGGTTGCAGAACCAGCTTCTCCATCGGCGTTTTCCGGTATGCGCTATTAGTTTCGAGCTAGGTTGTTGTTGTTTTTTCTCCAAAAAAAGATAAAAAGGAAGAGGGTAAGAAGATGATAACTGGAGCGACATTCACAAAAGGTCTTTCTAGGTTTTCCGGGAAGTAATGGCACGCGGAGTTCAAACATATTCGTTTCGGCATAATTTATAAGATGTGAATTGATGGGGAACGTTGATGATAATTACGGTCAAACGGTCAAACGTTTTTCTTTCTGCTCCATGGAATACAAAAACGCAGAGAGAAGTTTTGTCTAAGAATTTGCTTAGCAACGAAAACGAAAAAGTCACTTAGCAATGGCACTCAAATGAATCATACTAGAAGAGCGGATATAAAACGCGCTGTCCCCTTATCCAAGGAACAATGGAAAAAAGAGATAAGTCGATAGCGCTGACGAGTAACACTCCCAACAGGCGGAGCGCAACAAACCAAAGAGCCGGTGAGTGAGAACTGGCACTGAGCGAAACGGGCAGTTGTCGTCGTCGTTCTCTCAAAACACGGCAAACGCGAGCGAGTGTGGGAAGAGAAGAAACGTAAAAAAAGATGATTCTCAACGGTCCACGTTTGCAACATTTGTCATTGCACCCGCTACCCTCTTTCTTTACCGCAGAGGACAGAGACGCAGAGGAAGAACGTCCGTGCACTCAAACGCAGTCCAAGAAGTGACGGATTGGGTCATAAAGTCACAGCAATTGAAGCGTTTTCCCCCAAAGTAACAGGTTTCGAAAAAAAGGGATCTAGAAAAAAAAGGGATCTTAAAAAAATATGTGAAAATTGAAAAATTATCGTCAGGAAATAGAGAGAACGTAACCTATTACCCCGATCCGATGTTGATGTTAACTGATTCTCAGTCCACACAGTTCACTTTTTAACAAAACTGCGGTTGTGAAGTCAAAAAACTATGAATTGGCTTTCGTACATTGTCTCCACACTATTAGAACATGAATCGTAGCTTTCTTTCCCATAGAAAATTGGCATAAACGATAAAAAGTGATTAACATTTGCCAAACGTATAGGGAGAATGTTACAGTACCTCTAAAATGTCTTTTTCCGTGTCTGGTCACTCTGCCCTTTTCTGCCGATGATCTCTTTTTTCTAATTACGAATCGAATGGTTGCCCTGGCCACCAGCGCCATCTCGCCATCTGTGCGCACTCTCTCGTCACTACTCTCGCTGTCTAATCGCGTCTCTCACTCTCTCGCTCAACAAAGATTTGTTTCGTCATCATTTTTTTGCTGAATTAGTTGACAAGTTTCCCCTTTTGTTTTTGTTCGTTATATCAACTGTTGTTGATTTAAACTTGCGTTCTGATGTCTTTCATCATTTCTTCGCAGTTTTTCCGTGTCTCACTCTGCCCTTTTCTGCCTGACTTTCTTGTTTTGTGTTCACTGCTCTCACGTTATGTTTCTCTTTCCATTTTTTCTCTCAACCAAATTTTTTCCAGAATCCCGGCTAAACTATAACCATTTCTCAATGTGGTCGAAAAGAAGGTCGATGTCTCCGCTCTCAAAAAAGCCAGCGCACTCAAGAAAGCACAGGCCGCACTGAAGCGGATGGAACTGATGGAAGCGGCGAAGAGTAGGCAATCAAGACAACGACGTGTGGCTGCACCTGTTTCGACTGACGAGAAGAAAAAGCGTGGAGATGTGCGGAAAATGAAAGAGAAGGAGCAAGTAGACGGCGATGAATGCGAGGAAAAGGACTCGGAGACCGGTGAAGAACCAGATGATGAGCCAGGTTTTAGTGGATTAACAGGACCAGTTCACAATCATTGGGATCCACAAGACAGCACAATGGTTCATGCTCACACAGTTGTGAACAACATCGAGGCGACTCTGTGCAGCGAAGAAGCTGTGAAGCTGTTCCTGAATCTCGTCAAGGAGTTTCAATACGACCAGGAGGCACGCGTCGAGGCGATTCAAGCAACAAACGAGCCAACCGTTGTCCCGTTGACAACAGCGCCGATTGTGAATGTAGAGACGGTATTTGCACACACTGGATCCGGCACAAAGCGCCACAGAATCCACGACGACGTTGAGCCACTTCCAGTTCTAAAAAGAAAACCGTTGAACCACGATGAGACCTCCTTTCCACACGATAGAGCCGCCTGGGCTTGCTTCAATCTTGATTGCAAGGATCCAAAGTCGCCGTCCAGTGAAACCGTTGTTTAATGCATCTTGGCTCACGGGAAAGCAGAAACACATTCTTTCAGTCCATGAATAACAACTTTAGGTTCACCGAGTTTGATCCCTACGATGTTCAATCATACAAAACAGTACCAGTTGGAATTGACAAGAAACCATGCAAGTACATGATGTTCATCACCATCCAGAAAGCTAGTCTAGTCAACAAACAACTCAACGAGCTCTTGGAGAGCGACAAGTACCCAAAAAAAGCGAAACGATCTTATGCTTTGGTGTTTTTTGTGTTTCTGTAACATTTTTCTTCTTTAATTGTTTGTGTGTTCTATAGTATTGTCATTCTATTGTCAGGGCTATTGGGCCAATAGCCCTGACAAGGAAGAGAGTGAATCACAGGCTGTGAGTGCTGGATTGCCACTCAATGGGGGGATTTGATTTGTATTCGTGTGTCTCTAACATAGTAAAAAGAGACAATGTGGTGGAGTGAGGCAGCGTAAGAGCAGTGTAAGACTGGTTAGTAAAGGTCAGGTTACGTTTACCTGTGTCAATCGAGTTGCGCAAAACAATAGGACCAACCAACCAATCTAGATTTCTGAAGGACACATTGGCAGTCCATTCCCCAACGTTCCATCATTTGTCGTATTTGTCTCCCTCTCCCTCTCTTTCGTTGTGTTCAGAAAATGCAGCCAATTCTCCAAGTGCTTCCATTTGTTCCAATGCAAGAAATCCTACGCCATTTGGATCACATTGACCTGTAAGTTGTGTTCTCTTTCATCTCCCCTTGATTTTTCCCCTCCAAACGTTTTTTTCCAGGTTGAATTTCTCAACATTGTCTCGCAGAACCAAAGGTCTTGCAAGATCGATACACGTTCGATTTGACCAGTGCAACTGTAGTTTCAACGGGATGTTTATTAGTTTCTTCAACGATTCAAATCCAGACTACTCGCTTATAACATTAGAGGTCAATTCATTCTTGGAACCAGATCATCCTCAACCGAGATCGTTTTACATTGAGATTGAGAACCCAACAGAGGAAAATAGAATCGTAGCTCTTCAAAAGATGGCTCGCCATTGTTGGGAAGTGTTTGGACAGCCAAGAAGTGTTCATGCAAATTTCAAATCGAGCCATGACATCCGAAACATGCTTCTCTGGACCTACTGCAACCAATTGAAGCAGTTAGAGGTGCGCAGTCACTATGAAAATGACCCTCCTGTCTCCATCGACTCCATGAACTTTATCATGGATGATCTACAACCCACTGATTTCATTCTTTCCGCTCCAGTCGAAACTGGGTACCGTTACTCGCAGAATCTGACGAATGAACGTATGGACATCATGTCTACAGACTGGTTGCAATTCGATTCTATTCTCAACATGGAGTGCAAGATTCTTCAGATAGATGACATCGCACTTTCGATTCTGCAATGGAAGCAGATTGTTCTAAAATGGTGTAATGGAGGTCTGGAGAACTTAGTACACATCTCAACAAAAGGCGAATTTCTACAGTTTATTAAAATTTACATTGAATGCACTGTAATAATGGATGATAGGGCTATATCCTTTGATATAAATGAGGATACAAAACGTCTTCGGAGGTGAGTAAATAATGTCCGTGCTTTTGAATATTGTGATAACATTTTTTATAGAGAACCGGATTTGATGGGTGGATTCGATGTTCGCAGTATTGATGGAAAGACAGCAGTTCTTTGTTTCACGATTGAAGAATTGAAGTTCATTGTGTGGAATCAACAAGCGAATGAAGATGAAGGGTGAACCAGACAGACCGATCATCATGAAGTTCTATCACTCAAATTCAAAATAAACTTGTCACAGTCTTACAAGACAACGACCAAAACCCTCCATTTCCTCTTGTCCCGATTCGTTCTTCGTTTGCTGCGATACATCGAAGACGACACTCCGTCGCAACGCTCCATAACTGCGCGCATTTTAGCTGCCCCTGTTCGTTGGCCGCTCATCTCTTCTCATTTTTGCAGTTTGTTGTGTTTTTTGCTAGTTTTTCTCAATTTTCTTTTGATGTTTTGTTTAATGTTGCTTATCCCGCCATTATTTCTTTCGTTTTGCCTACTCACACATTCCATTTTCAGAGTCATCGACTCCTTCGAGAATGTCTGAAAAGGACTCTAAAGACATGTCGGCTGCTAAGCAATCTTCTTCAAATGGCTCCCCAAAAAGGTAACTTTCAAATGTCAATCTCTCGTCATTCATTTTTTGTTTCAGAGAATCGCCGAATGCGAAACCACCGAGAGACGTCGTGGATGTGACAGTCGCATCGAGAACATCGGAAGTCGACGGGGAACACGTGGAGAAGATGGACACTTCGCAGCTGAGCTTGAAGCGAAAGTTCATAGTCCCGGATCTGGAGCATGGAACGTCGGCGAGTTCTGGAAGGTATATATCCTATGTTTGAGTTGGTAACAAACTATCCATTTTAGCTCCGAAGCGGGAACCAACTTCAAGAAACTGAAAATCGTGGAAGGAAGTGTCGGAGAGGCTGGAACGAGCTCTTCGCAGCCCAGTATCGTTCACCCGAAACATGTCGTGCCGGCAAAGTCAAGTAAGAAGCGAGGAAAAGGAACTGCTCCAATTTCCACACAGTCCTCTTCTGCCTCATCTGTCACCAGGAGATTGGATGGGAATGAGTGGAAAGCGAGAGAGAAGATAAGGAAGAAGACGTTGAGAGAGTTCCGCAAGCGACAACTCCAGAAGGAAGCGGAGACGTGTGCTGCCAGTGGAGAATCTGCTACGAAACACGTCGACGTGGTGAAACCAAAGGATAAAAAACTGGTCAATGTGAAAACACAGAGGCAAAGAACACAAGATGATCCAACTGCCGCTACGCAGTCCTCTTCTTCTTCATCTGTCACTAGAAGAACGTGAGTTTAGTTCTGCATGTTTTGTTAACTGATTGTGATTGTTTCAGGGAAGGAAACGAGTGGATTGACAAGGAAAAGACCAGAAGAAGAACTTTGAGGGAATTCCGCCAGCGACAACTTCAGCGACAAGCCGAGCAAAAGGATGCGGAACCCGAAGCTGCTACCGAGAAGAATGCTCTTTGAGTGGACCCTGTACACTTTCCTCGTTTATGTTTCCTCCCGAATGCATTTCTTCATCTCTCCCGTTTCATTTTCAACCCGATGTTTCCAATTCTACTATTCATGGTCTATTTCAACCCGATCTACCGCTTCCGTGTTTCACTTTCCATTTCCGCTCTCATATGTTATCTGTTACTCGTTGTTTTCTAAAATGAAGAATGAGCGAAGAGTCGTTTCACAAAATAAACTGTTTCACAAAACTGAATCTTGGAAAATTGATGTCTTGACGATGATCCATCACTAAAATGATCAATCTTTCTTTATTTTCTCTCTGATCCAGGACGCGTCTATCTGCTTACGTTGATCGTTCTGAAATGTATCTTTGATACAAGACGGTCGCCGGCATCCATTCCTGTGTTTTGATATGGAAAATATAAGAAGAAACTGAGCAAAATCAAAGAACAAAGGTAATTCATGAAAGCGAATCATGTCTTGAAGGCACAGAGCCAGATACCAGAATCATAAAAAACAGACTAATAAAGATAAGGTTTATTTACACGAAAACATGAAGTTGTCTCGCAATCCTAGTTAATAATCGGGCATTCCAAGTGAAACAGGAAGACACAGTACTCGCACAATGTGTGGCCGCAGACTGAATACAAACAATTTTTGAACATTGTCTTTTTTGGATTGGGATTCGAATCTGATCTATCTAGCTACACACAGAAGAATGAGTCTCATTGGTTTGGAGGGTTTTGTAATGTTTTTTGTTACAAAGATCATTTCATAAGATGTCTTCCCAATCTTCCTTTCATAAAAATAACGTACCATTTTTGAAGCTGTTGAACCAGATCGGGCACTCCAAGTCGAAATTCTTTTCATCTTCTCCTTTGCTTGATAACTTTGTTCTTTTATTCAGCTCACTCCATTTGCATCGGTTCTCATTGGACTTCTTCTCCTTTGGTTCTTCAACGCTCATGGCCGTCTGCAGATCCGTCAGCATGTTCTCTTTTTTGACGTATCACTTTCTAGAAATTGTAAAAAATTAGTGTAAAGTTCAGCTATTTGCTTCGAAAACCTACCAACTGCGAGAACCTCCTGCTTGGCAACACACTTTTGGTTGAAAACTGATCGGTGCTGATTTTTCGTTCTGGGAAGTGTTTAAAGCTTTCGAAATTTTTTACATTGAAATACTCACTGTCATACAAGCAGATCATTTCATCATCATGGTCTTGAACTTCTTTCTTTACGGGAACCTCGTCAATCATTTCAGGGGTCAACACGACAGTCAATAATGAGGTGGAGTTCCTCCTTATGAAGAAGATGCCCCAAACATCAAGGTCACCAAGGCGTTCCTTTACTTCTCTGGACCCTGCTCATCCTTTCCTCGCTCGATTGCTTCGGTGCTCTCATCTGAGACTATTGTGAACAACTCCACGCTCATTGCCTGCCTTTTGCCGACGGAAACTCTGAATGCGCATCATCATTTGCTTTCCATGTACCGCATTAGTAAATCTATGCACTATTTCTCACTAATCCAAAGATCTTTCGGTCTTCGACACCTACCAGGTTCATCTCAAGGTTCCATGCTCCTAGCAGGTAGAAGAGCTTCTTCTAGGATTGCATCTCAGGCACCTTAGTCATTGCGGCTTCCGGTAGAAATTGGCTTACGGCACAAACCAGGAACTCCATCACGTTGTCGAGACATCCGGAATCTGTGAGACCCTGCAATTAACCGATTGGTTCAAAACTCTGATCAAATTTCAACACAATGTAGGGTGGGGCCTTTGGTCCTAGCAGAGCAACGAAACAGCGATGGAAGAAGGCAGTTGCGCTTAAACTCTCCACACTCTTCTAGAAACTACTTTGGATTTTTTCTCCGGCGTGGTGCCCGGTGTGTTCACTTTTTTTGTAGTGCGTGAAAGCGTGTGGAAAAATAAAACTAAAACGATGCAGTATATTGACAGAAAACTGCTTGTTTTTGAACAAAAAAACGGTGTTGTGCTTCTTAGCCCTTTCTTACCCCAAAGAGTAAGAACGGTTGATCCTTTTCGCCACGGAGAGGCGAAGCACGTGAAAAGGAAAAGGTTTTTAACGTCCCACCGAAAAAGGGACGATTGACAGCATCCTCCGGGTTTGGAAGATAGCTATCAAAAACGACAGCATCCTC
>LR538469.1:172755-185079 GCA_900883565.2 Caenorhabditis panamensis | reverse complement strand
TATCTTCCAAACCAGGAGGATGCTGTCGTTTTTGATAGCTATCTTCCAAACTCGGAGGATGCTGTCAATCGTCCCTTTCTCGGTGGGACGTTAAAAACCATTTCCTTTTCACGTGCTTCGCCTCTCCGTGGCGAAAAGGATCAACCGTTTTTACTCTTTGGAGTAAAAAAGGGCTAAGAAGCACAACATTGTTTTTTGAACAAAACGTAGCCAACGAATAGACCGCATCGTTTTGGGACTTGACTATGATGTGTCGATCGGTGAGTTCTTTGTGTTTACCACTGGACTGCCACTCAATGATGGATTCAATTCATACTTGTGTGTCTTTAATACAGAAAAAAGAGACAATGTGAGTCAGTAAGGCAAAATAAGAGCAGCGTAAGATTGGGTAGTAGTTATGGTTCTTATGTGTGTTGATCTTGGTAACTAATTAAAATGAAAAGGGACAAGAAGAAAGGTCGAAACTATGCAGCCCTAGATTTTCTGTAATTTTCAATAAACTCGGAAAACAATGACTAGTTCTAGCAAGTTACTGGAATGAAAGGAAAATATGAATTGGGCTTTGGGAGATCTCAAGAAAACGAGTCAGTTTACGTTTCCTACACTTTTTGATAGTCTGAATTACAAAACGCGGAAAACGTAGCAAACAACAAACACTCGTTCTGCATTGACTAACAATTTTGAATAACAATTTTAGGTTCACCGAGTTTGATCCCTACGATGTTCAATCATACAAAACAGTACCAGTTTTAATTGACAAGAGACCATGCAAGTACATGATGTTCATCACCATCCAGAAAGCTAGTCTAGTCAACAAACAACTCAACGAGCTCTTGAAGAGCGACAAGTACCCAAAAAAAGCAAAACGATCTTATGCTTTGGTGTTTTTTGTGTTTCTGTAACATTTTTCTTCTTTAATTGTTTGTGTGTTCTATAGTATTGTCATTCTATTGTCAGGGCTATTGGGCCAATATCCCTGACAAAGAAGAGAGTGAATCACAGGCTGTAAGTGCTGGATTGTCACTCAATGGGGGATTTGATTTGTATTCGTGTGTCTCTAACATAGTAAAAAGAGACAATGTGGTGGAGTGAGGCAGCGTAAGAGCAGTGTAAAACTGGTTAGAAAAAGTCAGGTTACGTTTACCTGTGTTAATCGAGTTGCGCAAAACAATAGGACCAACCAACCAATCTAGTATGGATTTCTGAAGGACACATTGGCAGTCCATTTCCCAACGTTCTATCGTTTGTCGTATTCGTCTTCCTCCCTCTCTCTCTGTTCAGAAAATGCAGCCGATTCTCCAAGTGCTTCCATTTGTTCCAATGCAAGAAATCTTGCGCCATTTGGATCACATTGACCTGTAAGTTGTGTTCTTTTTCATCTCCTCTTGATTTTTCTCCTCTCACTGCTTTTTCAGGTTGAATTTCTCAACATTGTCTCGCAGAACCAAAGGTCTTGCAAGATCGATACACGTTCGATTTGACAAGTGCAATTGTAGTTTCAACGGGATGTTTATCAGTTTTTTCAACGATTCCAATCCAGACTACTCGCTTATAACATTAGAGGTCAATTCATTCTTGGAACCAGATCATCCTCAACCTAGATCGTTTTACATTGAGATTGAAAACCCAACAGAGGAAAACAGAATAGTAGCTCTTCAAAAGATGGCTCGTCATTGTTGGGAAGTGTTTGGACCGCCAAGAAATGTTCATGCAAACTTCAAATCAAGCCATAACATTCGAAACATGCTTCTCTGGACCTACTGCACCCACTTGAAGCAGTTGGAAGTGCGCAGTCACTACGAGAATGACCCTCCTGTCTCCATCGACTCCATGAACTTTATCATGGATGATCTACAACCCACTGATCTCATTCTTTCCGCTCCAGTCGAAACTGGGTACCGTTACTCGCAAAATCTGACAAATGAGCGAATGGACATCATGTCTACAGCCTGGTTGCAGTTTGATTCTATCCTCAACATGGAGTGCAAGATTCTCCAGATAGATGACATCGCATTTTCAATTCTGCAATGGAAGCAGATTGTTCTGAAATGGTGTAATGGAGGTCTGGAGAACTTAATACACATTTCAACAAAAAGCGAATTTCTACAGTTTATTAAAATTTACATTGAATGCACTGTAATAATGGAAGATAGGGCTAGATTCTTTGATATAAATGAGGATACAAGACGTCTTCGGAGGTGAGTAAATGATGTCCGTGCTTTTGAATATTGTGATAACATTTTTTACAGAGAACCGGATTTGATTGGTGGATTTGATGTTTGTAGTATTGATGGAAAGACAGCGGTTCTTTGTTTCACGATTGAAGAATTGAAGTTCATTGTGTGGAATCAACAAGCGAATAGAGACGACGACTGAACCAGATATCTGGATTATCATAAAGTTACATCAATCAAATTCAGAATAAACTTGTAACACTCTCAACGACCAAAACCCTCCATTTCCTTTTGTCCCAATTCGTTTATCGTTTGCTGCAAAACATCGAAGACGACACTCCGTCGCAACGCTCCATAACTGCGCGCATTTTAGCTGCCCTCTGAGGGGACGTTGACCGCTCATCTCTTCTTATTCTTGCAGTTTGTTGTGTTTTTGCTACTTTTTCTCAGTTTCCTTCTGAGATGTTTTGTTAGGCGTAACTTATCTCGCTCTTATAACCACGTTTTCTTCGCTCTCATCATTTCTACCTTTCTGCCTACTCACAAATTTCATTTCCAGAGTCATCGACTCCCTCGAGAATGTCTGAAAAGGACTCTAAAGACATGTCGACTTCTAAGCAATCTTCTTCAAATGGCTCCCCGAAAAGGTAACTTTCAAATGCCATTCCCTCGTCATTCAGTTTTTGTTTCAGAGAATCGCCGAATGCGGAACCACCGAGAGACGTCGTGGATGTGACAGTCGCATCAAGAACATTGGAAGTCGACGGGGAACACGTGGAGAAGATGGACACTTCGGAGCTGAGCTTGAAGCGAAAGTTCACAGTACCGGATCTGGAGCATGGAACGTCGGCGAGTTCTGGAAGGTATGAATTGTATTTTCCGATTGATTGAATCTGTTTCCTCTAGCTCCGAAGCGGGAACCAACTTCAAGAAACTGAAAATCGTTGAAGGAAGTGTCGGAGAGACTGGTACGAGTTCTAGTTCATCGCAGCCCAGTATCGTTCACCCGAAACATGTCGTACCGGCAAAGTCAAGTAAAAAGCGAGGAAAAGGAACTGCTCCAACTTCCACACAGTCCTCTTCTACCTCATCTGTCACCAGGAGATTGGATGGAAATGAGTGGAAAGCGAGAGAGAAGATAAGGAAGAAGACGTTGAGAGAGTTCCGCAAGCGACAACTCCAGAAGGAAGCGGAGACGTGTGTTGCCAGTGGAGAATCTGCTACGAAACACGTCGACGTTGTGAAACCAAAGGATGAGAAACTGGTCAATGTGAAAACACAGAGACAAAGAACACAAGATGCTCCAACTGCCGCTACGCAGTCCTCTTCTTCTTCATCTGTCACTAGAAGAACGTGAGTTCAGTTTTGCGTGTTTTGTTAGCTGATTGTGACTGTTTCAGGGAAGGAAACGAGTGGATTGACAAGGAAAAGACCAGAAGAAGGACTTTGAGAGAATTCCGCCAGCGACAACTTCAGCGTCAAGCCGAGCAAAAGGATGCGGAACCCGAGGCTGCTACCGAGAAGAATGCTCTTTGAGCGGATTCTTTTCACTTTCCTTGTTCTTTTTTCTTCCCGAATGCATTTCTTCATCTCTCCCGTTTCATTTTCAACCCGATGTTCCCAATTTTACTACTTATGGTCTATTTCAACCCGATCTACCGCTTCCGTGTTTCACTTTCCATTTCCGCTCTCATATGTTATCTGTTACTCGTTGTTTTCTAAAATGAAGAATGAGCGAAGAGTCGTTTCACAAAATAAACTGTTTCACAAAACTGAATCCTGGAAAATTGATATATTGACGATGATCCATCACTGAAATGATCAGCATGAAACGAGCAGGGAAGGTATCAAGGAGGTAACAATCTTACGTTGATCGTTCTGAAATGTATCTTTGATACAAGACGGTCGCCGGCATACATTTCCGTGTTTTCATAAGGAAAAGATAAGAAACTGAGCAAAATCAAAAAACCAAGGTATTTCATGAAAGCGAATCATGCCTTGAATTTGGTTGGAGGGCTCATTGGAACCTCGATATCTCAAAAAGCAAAAGAGTTAACAAAAAGTTGTCGACTACAAAACTGTTTGTCACACTAATAACATCACTTTTGTAGTTTACAGCTTTTTAAAAGCTGCTGTAAATTTCAAGTTATAGACCAAAATATACAATCACTCTTCGTCGACGTCCTTCTAGCAATGAGTTTGGTTGGAGGGCTCATTGGAACCTCGATATCTCAAAAAGCAGAACAGATAACAAAAAGTTCTCAACCACAAAACTGTTCATCACATTAATAACATCACACAAAAAGTTCAATAGCGCGCGATTTCCGTTGTCACGGAATCCGTGACGGCCAGCACATCTGACTTTCCCTACGTGGACCAGAACAAAGAGGTAAGATATCAACCTAGTCTAAATATGTTGCAGTTGATCTTGTTTTCAGAGCCTGCGTGACCCACTGGAGTTTGGAAAGTTCCGAAAGTTCTTTGGAAACGTCGATCACAACGTGAAGATTCACGTCGTCTAGTCTTCCGCCTCTCTTCCTCCTGAATCTGTAAATGTGACTAGACTTGTTCCGCATATAATCAACATCTATTCATCATTATCCTTCTGAATTCATGATTGTATTCACTGCCTCCTCATTTTCTATGTGTCTAATCTCTTCTGAATCTTCAAGGTTTAGATCTTGAGCACAGCCGGTGCAGAATAAAGATACGAGTGGAATGTCGTTGAAAGTTTGTTTATGGTTTATCATTGGGACGATATTGAAGTCTTTATAATCGGAGTTTTAGAGCTAATATGCCGACTTTGTTATAATGATTTTCTCGTTCAAAGTAGCCAATGAGTCTTTTCACTCTAATGACCGATTTGTGCCTGTTTAGTTGAAAAGTCATAACACTTTATCTTTTATGAAGTTTATTCAAAAAATCAATTCATCCAAAGGTGACAAAACTGACATTAGAGCGGAAATGTCGGTTTTCAATTGTTTCAACCCGGATTGTTGACGGAAAAACTGTTGGATCGACGAGACAATTGTAGACTTTGCGTTTCCACTTGGACCAACTAGAACAAAGGTTTTTCCGGCTTCAAATGTCAGGATCCATTGTTGAGGAAACACCGAGTTTGGTCGGCTTGGGTAGAAGAAGTGGACATCTTCGAAAGTGATGATTCTGGCGACTTCCGGAGTCTCAATTCCAATTGCCCACTGTCTTCATCAACTCGTTGAAGATGTCACTGACTGCCTAGAAAGTTGTTAGTTAGAAAAATAGGTCACAAAAATTTGTTTTTACCTCAAAATTCCGTGGAGGTTGTAGTCATAGAACATGAAAAGATGGAAACCATATACAGCGATGAAACACCATTGAAGTAGACAACATTGTTGATGGCTTCACATCGCCTCATTTCTTTTGATTTCCTGTAACAAATCAAATTCTTACTTTTGAAGATGAAATCAGTCTATTTTCCCATCCGGCTATTTGCATACACGAACAAAAGCAGCCCTCGTAGCGCCACATCACCCCGTACTTTTGCTCTCTCAAAAACCAATACGCGCCATAAAAAAAGGCCGATAATCTTCATGCGCTGCACCGTTCTGGTCGTTAACTGCAACGGTCTCCTAGTCAAAAACACATTATCTTTCTGCACCGTTTCAAATAAACATTGAAGAGAACACACAATCACGAAACTGTTCGCTTCAATAGGCGCAGTTATACTCACTTTGAATCAAAATCAAAAATAGTGAAGATACTTCAGGAAAATAAAGGCCCAGTTTCCTCCAGGAAACTCAAAAGAAGAACCACAGTTAGATCCAAGGCGAAGTTTACATCGGGAAACTGAAGAGAGGAGAGTGGAGAAATGGCGTTGATCGGGGCTTTTATACACTTTTTAATCTGACGTGGCTTCTTCTTTGGAGGTGGAAGGGAAATACTATGTGGTAGAGAAACAGAGATAGTGAGAGAGTGGAAAAAAACAGAAAAGCGGTTGAAGAACACTGAGCGGAGAAAGAGAGGCGTTGGTTATTGATATGTAAAACGTGGGAACTGTTTGCGGGAGGGGTTTGCTTCTCCGCAAACTATACGAATTTAAAGTTAAACAGTTTGAAACTGATCCAAGATTGGATGAATCTTGTTTCCCTGAACTCCTCACAGGCAAAACATTTAGTTAAACAAGTCTCATTATCTGACGAATACTGATGACCATAATGAACAGTGCTAAAAACTTACATTTTCGGTCAATGTCTGCCTTTTTCAAACTTTTTTGCTTTTTGAGAGACACATAATTTCACCACAAAACGTTGTTGAAAAACAAGTAGCAAACTCAGGAAACCAGAAAATGTACTCTCCATAGACATATGACCATTTCTTACCGAGTACGCTTCACCAAAACAAAAATGTATTACTGTTAGATTGAAGCTTTTCTGTATCCGAAAACCCTCATGCTATTCCAGTAACTTCATTTTGCCGGCTGAATTGACTTCAGAGCGTGAAATTCTAACTTTGAAGCGTTGAAAACCGGCCACGGGACTCGAACCCGCGGACCTTCGGATCCACGCCACCGAGCTTTAGCCACTCGGCCACGTGGCCCGTCGACCACGTGGAGGCGAAGGGCGTTGATATGGCGACCGGAAGTGGCCGCCGCGAGTTGTGCATCCGTGGTCTTCACCGACTGGTTACAAGAATAATGAAGAACAATAAAGAATGCTAAGGCAGAGGGGCTGAGGAAGGGGAACACCGCCCTTACTGGGCTAGTGCGCTCTACTAAGTAACCAAATATCAAGTGTACTTTATTATGAAAAAAATAATGTTTTAAAATCGGAATATAGGGTTCTATTCATAGTCTTCATCTTCCTCTTTTTCCTCCTCTCGTTCCTCTTCCAGATTCTAGACAGCACCTTCCTTATACAAATGGATATGATGTATGCCAGAAGGATAAATCATGCCAAACCAATGAATCGGTACTTCGATACGCTTGCACATCAACGAGTAATCCGAGTTGGGATCCTTGATGACTCTTACCGAAGAGTCCCCGGGTGTGGCTTCGGGGAATTTCTCAAAGTACCTATCGAATTCCGGTTTGTTCCGCCCAAATTTCAGATTCCGGAGATGACACGACACCATTGATTTCTTTTCAAAAAGACCTTCAATGAACTCTTGAAAACTGCCTGCATCCATTTCCATTTGAACCAGGTTCAATCGTTCGAAATGACTCAGGTCTCCGCAGAAATTGGAGAGAGTATGGTGTCGGTATTGGTATCCAAGCTCCTTTGCCATTTGCCACTGCTCCGTTTCATTGATTGTACTCCACAATTTGTTTGCAGTGAGGCTTACATCGAGTTTCCGCAGAACACCAGGTTTGAGGTGTGGGAGGTAAGACAGGATGTACTTGGGGTGCTCTTCTCCTTGTTGTGATACAATCTCCACGTGAAGTTGGTGGCTCAGTTTGTTGAGTTCCTGAGTCATCAGTTTGCAAAACTGGTTTCGTTCCTTGTCGATTTTGCAGCGGAACGTCTCCATTCTGAGTCTGCGGTTTTTCAGAACTGTGACCATGTCCAGAATAGCTCTCTCCATGAACGGTTTGCCAGGAATGAAGGTATTCTTTTGGCCAACTCCGACAAGGCATCCCTTTACGGCTTTTTGATACCTAATGACCATTTCATTACCGGCCATTGTGTTGAGGGTCAGCTCAACCAACGGATCGCGGCTATCCAACTGGACATCGATCTTGATCAGCTTGTAATAAGCTGGAGTTGAATCCACAATTCTTTGGAAGTCCTTGCTGATCTTGCGGACGGGGAATCTGAAACTTGTTTTGTTAACCTGAAGAAAGAAACTCTGAATACCTCTCAAGTTCATTGAACTCTTTAACAATTTTCTCCTTGATAAGGAGAGGCATATCTTGGAGGCATGGTCGTGGCTTGAACATTTTTTCTGAAAAAAAGGTTTGTGGAAAAAGAAAAAGAACCATGAGGGAGAACAGAGAGAAAGAGGAAATGAGAGTAAAAAGTCGATGAAAAAAACCCCATTGACAATCGGAGGCCCCAAGCGACACACCACAGGGTACACTAAACGTCAATTGAGAAAGGTAGATCAGTATCGAGGATTGTGTGTGTGAATAGCGCGTCAATAAATAATCAAAACACTGTGTTGACCAAATCAATCTAATCTCCTGTCCTATAATCCTACAAAGAAGTCACATCAATAGAAATTAGCACCAGTGGTGTTCAAAATAGGCACATCTGGAGGAAAAGAACACGGTTTAGGTCAATTCTTGTAACTCTCACGTCAAATCACCTGAACACAACCCAGAACCTGACAATTTTTTCTGCTTGTGAACACAGGATTAGATACAACTGTCCGAATTGAAGTCAACAGAATAGATTTGCAGCTGTAGCTCTAAAGAAAGAGAAATTTAGCACGAGAAAACAACGCATTTTGTGCAATTGGTGGAGGAAAAGGGAATAGATTGAAACTACTGCAGTCAAGTTCAAAAATGTCAAGTTTTGGTAACTGAAACTGGGTACAAATGAGAAAACGCTGTTGGTGAGAAGCTAAACTTTGGGTTTTCTGAGAATCAGAAGGAAAAATTTTTTGTTTGGAAGTAGATGACACTCAATCCGAGAACCAATATGTATCTATGAAGAGTTTAGCTTAAATTTAAAGGGAAAAGGTTTGAGATATGAAACAAACGATCTAACAAAAAGTCAATACCCACAACAAACAGGGACAACTACTAAAACGTCAATACTGAGAAGAGAGAAGGTAAGACTGACGACCCCTACCACTAGGAAAAGACGAATGAATGAGAGCGAGATGGTCCGACCGTCCTTTTGTACAATGTTCAATGGAGACGGGTCTGTTCGATATATTTATTGACTTGTTTTTTATACGTCACAATGTATGATCGTGAAAACAATATAAGAAAAGTAACCAAAAAAACCAATTAATAGGAGATAAGAAAACAGATGGGAAGAAAAGATACCAAAAATAGTTCTGCTAAGTTGTAATTGTTACTGTAAAAACAAACCAATATGAATTTGATTAGAATAAACTAATAAACCATTGTCAAGAAACATAAAAACTCATTAAATCCTCAAATAAAAAAGAAACAGAAGGAAATAAAACATAGAAAACTTGGTCTTCCCAGGAGAAATTGCAGCGACAAATACATTGATTCGAAAAAACTGAAGAAGACATCTCAGTTCCTAAAACCATTAAACTATATTGGTGATTGTTATACCAAATCTTCAATACCTCTATCTATTCAGCCCTTTTCTTCTTTTGTCTCTTGTTAGCATCATTGTTAGCTCTTTTACGAGGCTGTCTTGGTCCAAAATCCTCTTGTGGCATTACATAACGAGGTTTGGCAAGTCCCATTCCAGCCATAAACGGGTTGGCGACGTATGCTTGCATACCGGACATTGGAGTCTATAAAAGAAGCCAAAGTGCTGAACAACTAACTTGAAAACTTACTGGTGTGGGACGAGGTGCAGGTGTGTTGATTTTTTGAGTTAATGGATTCAAGTTCCCGTTCAAGATTGGTTGAAATTGAAGTGGGTTCTGAATAAGTAAAAAGGTTTTGAACAGTGAATACTAGTTGAGTATACGTACCATTTGAAAAGAATTAGAGTTCTGTTGGGCAATGTACGCAAGCAAGTCCTTAGCGAGTGCAGGATTCAAGTTTGGAGTATTTTGAGAATGTTGGTTTTGCTCGAGAAGCCCTGGTGTGTTCTGAGAAATCAATTTGTCAATATGTACAAGTTTTGGTCTAGAAAGATTAGTTCCAACCAGATGTGGAGCATTTTGCTGCCCGAGAGATGCCAACAAGTTCTGGGGATCTATGGGAAGCAAATTTGGGGTGGCATGGACTGCTGGAGTTGCTGCTACTTTATCTGATTGAGCTCTTTGAGCTGAACTCAAACTTTGGTGGGTTTGTGCTTGATTCTGAAAAAAACTAGGATTGTGAGAAGCATATTTGTGAAAGCAGAATACCAGCAGGTGAGCGTTTGAATGACCAGCAAAAGAGAGCAAGGTGCAAGGATCTATGAGAGGCAACTTTTCCAGAAACGGAACTGCTGGGGATGGGGTCGGAAGTTGTCCGGTGGACGCTGGTGTTCCGACTTGGTGAGTGCCTTGGTTCAAGTTCATGTGCATATTCAAGCTCTGTTGGTTCTGAATTAAAGAATCTGTAACCAGATCAACGGCATCAATTGAGAATACCAGCGGTTGCGCATGCTGCGTAGCTAGAAGAGCTAACGAGTTGTTCGGATTCATCAACGGGAAATCAACAAGAGTTGAAACTGCTGGGGATGGGGTAGGTAGTTGTCCTGTGGAAGCTGGTGTTCCGATTTGAAGAGTGTTTTCTGTCAGAGTAGCAGTCAAAGTTTGATGTGGGGTCTAAATCTAGGAACTGTAATTAGAGCAACGTTATCAATCGAAAATACCAGAGGTTGCGCATTCTGTGTAGCTAGAAGAGCCAACGAGTTGTTTGGATTCATCAAGGACAAATTAGTAGGAGTTGAAACTGCTGGGGATGGGGTAGGCAGTTGTCCGATGGATGCTGGTGTTCCAACTTGAGGAATGCCTTGGTTCAAGTTCTGAAAAAAGAACTGTCTACACAGCAACATCCTCAAACGGAAATACCAGAGGAGTTGGAGCATTTTGTTGCACATGAAACGCAATCAACTGATCCCTTGTAGGTAGATTTCTGGTGACTGCAAAGCAGTTCGGAAGAGCTGCACCTTGCTTTTCACCTTAACAAAAGTTATGGTAACTTTGAGTTTCTAAAACGTCGACTTACTTTTTTCCTCTAGCGCAATTATCCGATTATTCAAGCTTCTCGCTTCTCCCCACGAATAATTGCAGCTTTTTTTAGAAAGCTGTTCAATTTCTTTTTTTGTTAGACACTTTGCCAGTTTTTCGTCAACTTGAGTTGTTCTCTTCTTATAATTGTCACTCAATTCAGAATGTTCATTGGTGAGTCGGGTCAAATGCAGGGCTATGTTGTGCAAGACGTTTTTGAGATTATCTGGAGTGTGAAGAGTCTCGTTTGAAGCTCGTAAAATCTTTTTCACAAATTTCATTAGCCTGGGTCGCCGAAACAGTTATCAGTTGATTGATCTCCTGATTTTTGAGTAAGAGACTTGAGGAGATTGTCTTTGCTACATCTGCAAATTTGAAATTCAACAGAAACGTTTAGTACAATTTACCTGTCGCCGGGTGATTCTCAATGAAGGCTCTCAAATTCTCTTCTAACGAATCGGAACTGGGCTGTATTTGTAAAGGTTGCACAGTAAGACTAGCATCCGGAGCAAATGGAACAGTTTGTGACTGGCATGATGGTAAAGCAGCACTAGGCGTCTGAACTTCGCATTTCAGTTGGATTTTAAAGTCTAATTGTACCTCTCTGACTGTGGATGTAGAATCAGTGGAAGCAGTTCTCCCAGGATTCACATTTACTGCAAGTGACACTTGTTCATTGGCGATCCCAGTTGTCAAGTTGCAAACCTGAACAGTAAAACATCACTTCTCTAGTGTAAGCAACAACTTACTGGATTTTGAAGATCATTCTCAATGTTGAAACCCGTAGTAATTTGATGGCCAATTTCTGTAGCAGATGATGGGACCTGAAATCAATGAGGTATGTTGTTCTGGTTCCTAATTGCCCACCTGATGCAGAGGTTCGGTGACATTTTCGGTGTTAGTCAGGAGCAATTGATCGTTATTCTAAAACACAGGGATAAGGATGAAAAGCAGGATAAAAAGAAGATAGAGGATTATGTTTTTAAAAACTGATCCGCTCAAAACCAGATTCTGAGGACCATTGAGAATGTTATCAACTTGTGAAACCAACTGGGAGTCCTCCGGCAGTAATTGAGCCTTTGGAAGAACGTTGGGCTAAATTAGGAACAATCGGAACTAAGGAATAGTCGGGTCTGTTCCAAAAAAGAGGGATCTAGAAAAAAGGAGAGATCTGGAAAAAAAGAAGGATCAAAACGAAAAAGAGGGATCTAAACAAAACAAAAGGATCTCTGTGGTAACTGGCGGGTAACTCTGTCTCAACCCAGGGTCGGTTACCCCAGTTACCCCTTGGTTACCCCAATTACCCCTCGGTTACCCCAGTTACCCTTCGGTTACCCCAGTTACCCTTCGGTTACCC
>LR538469.1:157955-172556 GCA_900883565.2 Caenorhabditis panamensis | reverse complement strand
CCAGTTACCCCTCGGTTAGCCCAATTACCCTTCGGTTACCCCAGTTACCCCTTGGTTACCCCAATTACCCCTCGGTTACCTCAGTTACCCCTCGGTTACCCTAGTTATTCCTCGGTTACCCCAAATCAGATAACAGAAACATCGAATTGGGGTCATAGGTTATCTTATCTCTATTTCCTGACGATAATTTTTTGGTTTTCACTTATTTTTTTTAGATCCCTCGTTTTTTTTAGATCCCTATTTTTTTCTAGATCCCTCTTTTTTGGAACAGAGCCAATTAGTCTAGAAGCTCAGTTTACCTGCTTTTCAGTAACATCGCTTACTTGAGGCTCCGAAATATCAGTTGCACTAATAGCTGCTTGATCGATGATTGGAGTAGCACGGTCTGGCTGAATCTCAACTGAATCGTCATTCACATTATCCTTCCCGTTATGGATTACCGAAACATTCTGTGGTAATTGCGAAGAAGCAGACATCTCTGCTGTTTGTGATTCCTGGGAAATATGTTATCAATACTCTCTACAATTATTCGACTCTGTTTTTACCTCCATGACATCATTATTCAAGCCAACAGATACGACTATTTCCTCTTCTACATTTCCGTTCAAGACATCCGAAGAAATGAGTTCAGAACTCGTTGGGAAACTCCGATTCCCAATCTGAAAATACATTCATAATTTAATCTTCAAAACCTCAATTCTGAAGAAGTTTCTGACTCCGCTCCACAAATAGACAGAAAAGAGAAACCGTTGTTTTTTTTCGGATTATGACTTCACCTGGTTTTGGAAAGAGATAAGAGAATCTAGAGAAACTGAGGGAGTTTGGCCACAGGAAACTGAAAAAGCCCTATTTTTGCGTACCTGGGTCTCTGGAGACTGGGAAACACTGCCAATTTCCGTATGAACATTTTGAATTGACACGGAAAAGATTTCCGGCTGCACAACCTAACAAAAAAAACAGTAAAAAAAAGCAAAGTGCGACTGACCTTTTCATCATGTACTGTTGATTCAGGAGTCTTGATTTCTTCTTTCTCATCCAGTTTCGCTTCTGCTGCTCTCCCGCAACCCCTCTTCATTGCCTTTTCCCATTCCATTGTCTTCAGTCTCTCTCTGATCCATTTCTCTTTCAATTTCTCATTGGATTCATCAAAATGCCGGTATTGATCGTGACGTTCGAGGTGCAAAATTGCGGACATTGCATAGAAGCGCATCTGGCCTTCAAGATGGCTTTCCAAGAATGATATGAGCTTCCTCTCTTCGACGATTTTTCTTGGGACTTTCATGGTAGTGAGCGTTGCCATGAACAATGAGGGCTGTATTTGATGAAAATGTTGTACATTAAAAACATTTGAAATTCGCTTACATCATGTTTCCGCTTTTTCATCAGTGCATTGAACTGTTTCTGGTCAAACTTTTGAAGATCAAGGACTTTTGGAATCTTCTTTTTATCTCCAGTTTTCTTCATTACCGAATTTGGAGTCATTCCTGATAAAAAAAACAAGATATCAGTGAAAAACGGGCAAGTAGCAAAATAAATGGCAGAATGAGCAGCAAGAACAATCGGTGCAGGAGGGATTATACCTACGATTCCTATGGAAACTACACAATCGAGTAAGACGCGCAGAGTACGTTCGTGAAAACAAGAGATAAAAGTTTCTGACAGGAGAGGAATGGGCGGCTCTGTTCTGTGACTCGAAATGGAAACAGGATTACGAGCAGAAATGGAGAGGATTAAAAAGGAAATTGCTATTTTTAAAGCTTTGTTTTGGATTGGATTGGAATTGAAAATCAGAAAAGCAAAAACAAGAAAATCCTGTTGCGTAACCCCGTTTTAGACTACAGTGTAGGGTGGAATCGCCGGGAAAGGAAAGGAAGGAATACAGGCAGGCAAGAAAAAATAATTGTGTAGTTTTGGCCGTTTTTGGGGCTTTTATATGCCCGAATTCCCATGCTGTTTTATCATCGTTTTATCGATGGGTGGGAATGGTGATAAAATGCAGATTCTGGGAAAATAGAAATAAACAAATAGAGGTTCGCTCACGTTTTTCTAGGGACCGCTTTAGGAACGGGGATACAAAAAACGAATGTATGTTGTATGAATCATGCGGATCGGATTGGATTTTTTACTACATAGGCCCTGGAAACTAGGGAAAAGAAAGATCCACAAAAATGACTAGTTGAATTCGGGAAACCATAACTTTTGGATTGGATTTCAAAAGCGAGATTCAGATTTTAATGTAATGCGGTTCATAAGTAGTTATTGATGAACAGCCTTAACAAGTTGGGGTTCTGATCTTGATTGTGATAACATTCCGATGACAACTGAGCAGTTTCGAAGCCGACGAGAGCATTGACCTTTGCAGTATGAACAGCATTACATAACAAATTAAAGTTTATTCTTCCTGCTTTTAGTTTTGCAAGTTTCTGATGAATAAATGAACGCATATTTTTTCCTTCATACTATTCTGCAAGTTTTTTCCTAATTTTGAGCAATTTTGACTGTGATTCGGTCTGAAAACTACTATTTTCGAAAGAATATTCATCTTCTCCGAGAGGAGTACACACGGCCGAGTGGCCGAGAATTTGCATGAATGTAAACAGTCAAAATTGCCTAGCCTCTCTCTCTCCCTCTTCCATCGGTCGCTTCCCCCAACTAGCCTCTATGTAAGACCCCTCAACCCTCGCACTGAGCGGTGACCTGTGGTGCAGTGGTAGCACGCTTGTCTTTTCTTGTCTTTGTTCTGTCTTGTATCGTACCAACAGGGTGTTCAGATGAATACCGGGTACGAGGGACAAGTCTGCGGTTCGATTCCCGACAGGTCCATTTTTTGTTTTCTTCCTTGTTGAGTTCGAGCTCAACTGAAGCTTTTTGTTAGGGTCTTTCTTATCTTCAATTCGTCGAAAAGTGTTTTTTCAAAAAGTTTGGCTGCCTTTTTCAAAAAGTTATGCATTGACATCAAGTTCAGGAAGTTGTGGAGCAGGAGCAGATGGAGCAGATGAAGACGCTGCAAGACGGCTGTGCTTCTCAGGAGGTAACTCGAGAGCAGTTGAACGCAGAGCCTTCCCAAAAAGTATAGTTGTTCATTTATCCATGAAAGTTTTATTGTAAATTGGGACTTGAATGAATACTTCGATAGATATTTGGATATAAGATACGGGCTCAACGTTTCACATTGTTACAAACAAAGGAAAAAAAACAAAAGGGGGTTCTCAAAACTTGAACAGAATCGGAAAATGGAATGCGAAGGGGGATTCTTGAAATTATAAAGTAGGAGAGAAAAATAGAACTGAGCACAATGGAACTGTTAGCAGGTGAAAAGTAAGATGGAATGCTCATATTTCAGAGACGTACAACATATTTGCTTGGATTGAGAAACAAACAACTATTTTCAATCACCAAAATTCGCAACATCTCTCGGGTTCCGGGAACGGCAATCATCTTGTCGATAGGACCCTGTTGTTCTGCACGTGTCGGAAAACGTGCCAAGAAGTTTTCGAAATCCCGACGATCGGTTTCCGAAATGTTGCATGTGAGAATTTCGAACCTCTCGAACAACTCGATACGACCTTTGAAGCACTGAAATCAACTGTTATATTTCTAGTTCCCAACTGTCAAACTCACGGTGATCATGTGCTTCAACTCTGCGAAGGTCAAATTCGCTTCATCAAGTTGGACATCATCGAAATGAAGTAGGTGTCTGATGGGCACATCCTCAGTCATCCCTTTCAAAACGAGATGTTTTGCTTGCTTCCACTGATGAGTTTCAGCTGCTTCATTCAAGGGCTCACAGCCAGTACAGAAGCGAATTCTTCTCAGAGTCCCAGGTTCCAAATGTGACAGAACACTCAGAAGTTCCCGTTCCATTGCGAAGAACATCAGTGAGAAGTTCTTAACTTTGACTTTGTGCTCCAAACTACCAAGTTTCTCTTGCAGAAGTTGGAAAGTTAAGAACCGGTCATCATTGTCTGGAGCAATCTTGGTGTGTGACCCATCCTTAATATTGAAGAAGTCCACGGACACTTTTGGGTTCTTGAAAATCGTCATCAAATCACCAATTGCATAATCTACTTGGCAGTGTGGTCCTCCAGGCAAATAATTTCTATTACGTCCATCAATCTCCTTCACAATGCAAAAATTGCCGCAATTTTGATAGTAGAGACGGATCTCTTTTCCAGCAGCATCCACCAGGTTCATTTCGATGACATCTTCGCTCAGCATAAGTGTGATGCTGTAGTAGTGAGCAGGGAATGTATCGACGTACTCTCTGTATTCCTTTGAGCATTTTCTGAGGCGAGGTCTGAAAACACTCACTTTTATACAAACTCGACCTGAAAACTTACTTCGTGGAGATGTCAGTTTTCTGAGAAATTGCTTCCTTGATGTGTATTGGCATAGCGGACAAGCAGGGTTCCAGTTTAGAAGAAGTGACGTTGGCCATTTCCGAATGTCAATGAGAGTGGTGGGACGGTTGTGGACCGCAGAAGAGGACAGCTGTGATGGTCTTGGTTTGTGCGAGGAGGATGGAGATGAGTGGAGACAATAGGAGAGACGAGTGGAAAATCGATTACCTGGAGAAAAGTGAGAATGGTTGATTGAGAAAGAACGTGAATTTTGAACGGAAAAGATTGAGAATTCGAATTTTTAAACTATTTTTCCCTAAAATCAGGTGCTTTGAAGCGAAAAATGGAGATATCAAGAATTCACAATTATTATTTTTGCAAAATGTTTGTGATTCTGAAGTGAAACCCAAAATATTCAGGCTTTCGATCTAATCTCAACTCAGAAAACGAACGGGTTCCATCGAAAAATGACGAAAAACAGTGACAAACGACGAAAACGAGAGAAAAATGCGCACAAATGATGGCAAACAACACGTCGTCGCTTCAACAGGTGAGCGTTGAATACTCAGCCAATAGGCAGCAACCAAATTGCTGTGAGCGATGTTGAGCGACGAGAGCAAACGACGCAGACAGTGAGTGTCGACGCTCTGTGAGGCCTGGTTTAGTGTGGGAAAATTACGAGAGTTTGAGGCAATTTCAGCAGATTTTTGCTGCGAATACTTCAAATTGGAAGTAAAAAACGTACCATGTTGCAGAAATCTGGTTGACAGACAAATATACGGTCTCAGAAATTGATAAAACAACTCATTAACCGAGTTATTGACGGCATTAGGATGAAACCAGTTAACAGCTTCACAAACCATAAGCATAATGTTCTGTATATCTCATGAACTAGTTGGACTATTTGAAAACTGTCAACGTACAAAGTGAATCTTTTGTTGTGACCTACTCAATAAGATTGTTTGTGAAGCGGTCTTTTTCATTTCCTTGAAGATATTAGCGTTAAAAGATGTTGCTGGTGAAAACCTTCTTCTCAGAAAATGTCGACAATGCTTTTGATCAGCAGATCCTTTTGTTTGCACAAAACTGCGTTCTCAATGAAAAAAAGGCAGGAAAGAAAGACAGGTTGCTTATTGAAAAAACGCTCCTGATCTTGAAGGACGGGTCAACTTGAAGTTATCGAGTCAACTTCCGCCTAGAAGAAACCGGAGTATTTCTCACTTTATCTGGTGTGCTTCTTGGCCCATTATTTCCCTAATAGGGAAACAATGGTTGATCCCTTTCGCCACGGAGAGGCAAAGCACGTGAAAGGGGGTGGTTTTGTTTTACGTCCAACCACGGACGGGTGAATTCTGGAAAAAAGAACACAGCGCCACAGAAATTTTATATGTTAAGAACAATATTAGAAACACAAAATACTAATTCAAAATGTTATAAGTCCCACTTATGATAGCTTTTCTGAACACCCTTTATCAATTTGTCCTTGACCACTCCTCCTTCGATGACTGCAATCTTATCGGCGTTTTGAACGGTGCCGGTGACGGTTTTATCCTTTTGACGGTTTTATCCTTTTGGTCCAGGGCAGAAATGGCCTCATCCAGGATCAGAACCTTTCGGTTTTGGGCGATGGTTATCGCAATAGTGACGCGTTGTTTCTGACCTCTAGACAGTTGGATTCCTCTTTGTCCAGTCTTTGTCTCGTATCCGTCCTCCATCGCCATAATGAAGTCGTGAGCGTTGGCGATCGTTGCAGTCTTCTTCATCACATCATCTGTCCCATTTTCCATTTTAAACAGGATGCTTTCTCTGATTATCACAGAGCACTGGCTCCTTAGAGACTAAACTGACGTTGGAGCGAAGTTTTGGTTTTCGTTTCCTTCAATCTCAAATCTATTGAGAAGGATTTTTCCAGATTGGTGACGGAAGAACTGCTTGATGAGAGTCTCTCAATTCTTGACTTTCCATTTCCGCCCGGTCCAACTAGAGCTGTGGTTTTTCCGGCTTCAAAATCCAAACAGAATGCTTTCTTTGATGGTTCCCGAGAACAGTACAGGCTCCTGAAAGACCAAGCTGACGTTGGAGCGGAAGTGTCCATTCTCAATCTTCTCAATCTCAATTCTATCGAGAAGAATTCTTCCGGATTGCTGCCGTGTTTAGGCGGCTTGGGTAGAAAAACTGGACGTCCTCGGAAGTGATAGTTCCGACGACCTCCGGAGTCTCAGTTCCAGCTGTGTGGTCAATCAGGGGCTTTCGTTTTGATACCATCAGCAGTTGCTTTAAGACTCCGATAGTTTTCATGAAATCCGTGTAAATGTTGTTGGCTTTCTAAATGTTCCCATTGTTTTCGGGTACTTGGAAAAAAAACCACTCACCCTGAAAACTTTGTTTAGGTTGTAGTTGTAGAAAATAAAGCCAATTGCACCGCTGATTACAGCTGTTGTCTCGAACTTTTTCATGAGTCCAGACTTTGCCGAAGCCTCTCTTGCTTCTTTTTTTTCTGTCGGTCTCGATTGGGGTTCTATTGAGAAGAATCCTTCCGGATTGCTAACGGAGAATTCTTGGATCAAGGAGACAATGGTTTACTTTCCATTGGCACTTGGACCAACAAGAGCAGTAGTTTTTCCGGCTTCAAAAGTCAGATTTCTTGGGATCTGCCTATTGACCAGTTCATAATAGTTTCCTTCAACGTCCTCCATCAGTTCATCATGGGTTCTTTGCTTCTTGACGACTCCTCCTTCAATGACTGCAATCTTGTCGGCGTTTCTCACAGTGCTCAAGCGGTGAGCAATGACGATGAGAGTTCTATTCTCCAAGCATTTACTCAAAGCATCCTGGAACAGGGCAGAAGTGGCTTCATCCAGGATCAGAACCTTCGGATTTCGGGCGATGTCTCTAGCAATGGCGACGCGTTGTTTTTGACCTCCAGACAGTTGGATTCCTCCTTCTCCAATCTATGTGTCGTATCCGTCTTCCATCGCCATGATGAGCTCGTAAGCGTTGGCGATTCTTCCTTTGCCATCATCTCATCAGTTCCATTCACCATTCCAAACTCTCTCTGATGGTTCCAGAGAAGAGCATTGGCTTCTGGGCGACCAAGCTTACATTGGAACGGAAATGTCGGTTCTCGATTGTCTCGATTGGGGTTCCATCCAGAATAATCCTTCCGGATTGCTGACGGAAAAGTTCTCTGATCAAGGAGACAATCGTCGACTTTTCATTTTCACTTGGACCAACGAGAGCAGTGGTTTTTCCGACTTCAAAGTCAGGCTTACAGGAATCTGCCTATTTCCTACTTGTAGTGGTTTCCCTCAACATCCTCCATCAGTTTGTCATGGGTTCCTTGTTTTTTGACCACTCCTCCTTCAATTACTGCAATCTTGTCGGCGTTTCTCACAGTGCTCAGCCGGTGAGCAATGACGATGAGAATTCTATCCTCCAAAATTGTTAAAACAAACATTTGTTAAAAGCATTATGAGTTTTGGGCGATGGCTCTAGCAATCGCGACGCGTTGTTTCTGATTTTCAGCCAGACAATTGGATTCCTTCTTCTCCAATCTTTGTGTTGTATCCGTCCTCCATCGCCATGATGAAATCATGGGCGTTGGCGATCCTTGCAGCCTCCGTCATCATCTCATCTGCCCCATTTTCCATTCCAAACAGGATTATTTTTCTGATGGTTCCAGAGAAGAGCATTGGCTCCTGGGCGACCAAACTGGCATCAGAACTGAAATGCCGGTTCTCTATTGTCTCGATTGGGGTTCCATCCAGAAGAATCCTCTCGGATTACTGACGGAAAAGTTCTTTTATCAAGGAGACAATCGTCGACTTTTCATTTTCACTTGGACCAACAAGAGCAGTGGTTTTTCCGACTTCAAATGTCAAGTTGAGTCCCTGAAGGATTGTGAAGTTTGGTCGGCTTGGGTAGGAGAAGGAGTCTCCGTTCCACTCATGTAATCGATGAGCGGTGTTCGATTCAGGACGATGAGTGGTTCTTCTGAGGCGCCCACAGTTTTCATCAACTCCGTGAGTTTTTCATCAAATGCCTGCTATTGAGACTGTTATTATAGGAAAGAAAAGCGGTCAAGTTTCCTCCAGTAATGCTGCTAGTTGTCAAAAGATGAAAACCATACACAGCGATGGAGATATACACCAGCTTCCAGGCTTTGTTGGTGATTCCGTACCATGCTTCGCAACTTTGTACGTATTTTGCAAGCACCGAAGTCTCTGCTCCGGAGATTCGGATGGTTCGAATCTCTCTTAGGAGTTGTCCTAACAGCCCTCTTAACATTGCCGTTTCTCGTTCCTCTTTCGCAAGCTTCTTGGTCTTTGCAAAATACTGGCAAATGAATACAAAGCACATTTTGCTGATTAGACTAGCCAAGATCAGTCTCTATGAGCTTCCAGTTATTGCAAATGTCAAGATTGTCAAAGAATGGCATTCTAAACAGCATCGGAAATCTGTTTCGGTAGTTTCTCTGCAATCGTGTCAGAGTCCTTTTCTAAGGTAAACGACCGATTCCCTGAGTTGGAATTCTCAATAAAGAGAACATATGTCGTACTGATGGTGACACCAGTTATCAGTTGGAAAAACTTCAGCGCCTTGTATGTGCACACGGATTCACAATATTGAATGAACATGACGAATGCGTAAGTGTTCATGGCCTCCTTGATTCCAGCAGGTGTCTGGTGTGTTGTCAAAGATCCCAGCTTCACAGTAATAATCTTTGGGAAGTGTAGATACAGAGACGACCAACACTGAAAATGGTTGGTTATTGTGGTAATATACTTGCTCGGTGAGTTTTGACACCCGTGCCGCAACAAATGGACCAGCACATGGCGATACTAGGCAGAATCTCGTGCCGTTTGCGTTGTTAGATGAACAAGAACACAAATATTTTGAAACAAGTTTATTTTCAAAAAAATAATCTTATTTGAAAATGAAAAATGGTGTCCTAGAGAACGAAATTGATGCCACTTGCTTGGAGCCCAGCAAAAAGGATCTCTTCCTTTGTCTTTCCTTTTTTCCCGACGTCTGTCCGCCTGAGATTTGATAAGTTCTTGTTCTGCATGAAACAATGATATCCGTTTCCTATAGTTTGGCGTTGATTAACATCCAAAAGATCTCAAAATCCTCCTCTCAAGCTTGTCAAGTTCTTTCCGGAGTTTGTCGGGTAACTTTGACGGGGACAGTAAAACAGAAAAGATTGATGAAGACAAGTATAAAATTGATGAAAACAAGAATAAAAATTAAAATGAGCAGAAATTTTTTGTCCTAATTGGCGCCGTACAAATGTGCAGTTTCCGTTTTTAACGAGAACACTTTCCGCGCTCATCAATAGTTGTACCAATCATATTCTTAGGCGTTCCTGTTTCAGTTTGCTGCGGCACGGGATTCAAAACAACCCCAGTAACTAGTAAGTCTACTTACCACCTTCTTCTGCAATAACAAACAGCAGACAGAAGGCAAAGTCTTCCCGAGGCTTCCAACACAACCCCCGGGCTGGCCGGGCTTTTTTGCAGTTTTCAGCTGACGTGGCCTTCGGAGGTGGAACTGAAATACCATGTCTTAGACAAACAGAGATGGCGAGAGAGTCGGAAAGACAGCAAAAGTGATAAAAGAACACGAAGCGGAGAGAGAGGCGTTGTTCATAGATATGTAAAACGTGGGAACTGTTTGCGGGAGGTGGTTTGCTTCTCCGCAAACTATACGAATATGAAGTTGAAATGTTTGCATCTGGTTGGAGATTGGAAGGGCTTCACTTGTCGAGAAATCTTAGCTGGCATTCGCATCTGGATCAGACTTTCTTCAAATGAAGTCTAATAACAAAAAAAACCACAGAAAACCTACTTTTTCCTTGAGTTTTACTCTAATTTCAACTTTTTTCGCTTTTTGAATGACACATGTTTCCACCTTCAAACTTACTACAAAACAACTACGGAATTCTGGGAACCAAGAAATGCACTCTCAATAAATAAAGAGCCTATGCTTACCAAAAACACATTTGTGAAGCAAAAATGTATTACTGTTATCTTGAAGCTTTTCTGTATGCGAAAACCTCATTGCTATTCCAGTAACTTCTTTTTGCCGGCCCATTGAGAAGAATTGAGTGACTTCGTTAAGGGTGGGTATTGGACGGATTAACATGAAACTTGGTATACTGATGTAAAAACTGCTGGAGAATCCGTTTTTCACCTCAAAACAGTAAATTTCTGCATATAATTTCTGCACCAACAGCTTCAAAATGACACGTGAATTCAATCTGGAATTGCAAAACTGGATCAGAAAAAACATAGGTAATCTGTTCCTGCAACTTTAACAGGGTCAAAAGAAAGATTATGGAAACACTCCAGATGATATCCTTTTTAAGTTAAACTGAAGAACGTAACCAATCCAATCCTAAACCATAAAGAAACATTTCAACTTCACATTCGTATAGTTCGCGGAAAAGCAAACCCATCCCGCGAACAGTTCTCACGTTTTACATATCAATAACCGACGCCTCTCTCTCTCCGCTCCGTGTTTTTCTGTAATTTTTGCTGTTTCCTTTCACTCTCTTGCCAATGGAAGCGATATGAAAAAAGGCAGCAGATCACTCTCAACTGTCAGTTTGGTCGCCCAGGCCTGGCAGCATCAGAGGCAGCATCTTGTTTGGAATGGCAAATGGAACAGACAAGGATTGAAATACTGTACAACTGCGTCTACCGTTAATGGCATTTTCAAGGTACAAAACTTGTTTCACTTTTCAAGCTAATTTTCTAACTACCAGTGTTCTAGGCAGTCAGTGACCACAGAAGAGATAATGGCCGAGAGATTTGATGCGAGCAAGCTAAAAAAAGATCTCTTGTTGCTGGTGAGTATCATTTTGAGTTTTTCATACAGAATTTGGACTTTCAGGACTGGAAGTTGACGTTTTGAGATCCCATCGATGTCTCCAAATCTCTATTTTTTTAAATTCCAATTTGATTCTTTTCATTTTACCATTTTCGTAAAGAAATAGAAATTGAAGATAACCAATTGAAATACAATCAACATGTTTATTTCAAAACCCCATTCCGTCAAACAGTCCCGAGTTATTCCTGAAAACCGGCTGAAATTGCTAAAACTAGCTATATCTCGGAAGTAATGCTAGCTATCAAAAAGTTATGGACAGTCAAAATGATCCTCATCAAAAGAGGAACCATTCAGTAGTTGGTAACGTTTTGATACCTCCAATGGCAATTGAGTTATTGCTGAAAATCTGACTAAATATGCTAAAACTAGCTAACAACAGTTTTCGTTTATTTTGATCCATTTATTCAGTTTTCAAGATGATGATCATATAGGGAAACAAAAAATAATACGACAAAATGAAAAGAAACACAATAATCAATTTACAAAGGTTGTGCAGAGTTTTGTAGGCAACAAAAACTGCTGGATACCCAAACTGTCCCTTCTTTCTCTTCCACGCCAGACCGGGAGGAAGAACACGTCCATCCAGTTGATGAGGTAGTGGACTACCTTGACTTCCAGAAAGTGGAACCATGCTGAAAAAATGAATGAAATGGATGTTTATTTTTGAAAAAAAACTCACAGATCTCGTCCTTATCAAATTCCACACGACTGGCCAGTTTCTTGTATTCGTAGAGATGGTCGAAAACGGCATCGGGCATCTCGTGCTCCCGCATTTTAACATATGCGCCGTTTCTCATCTTGACGTGGAAGACCGGGTAGCCGACAGCGTCGTAGAAGTTCCCGTAGACGCGGGGAGCGACGTGGTTGGCACTTCTGTAAGCAAGAAGGGTTCATTTCATCAGACAGACTGATTTGGTGAATTATGGACCTAGCGATGAGACCTATTCGAAATCCCATATGAAACCACTTGTAATTTTTGCCTTCGAATCTGTTTGACCCAGTTGAAGGAATACCCATTTTTTCTACAAAACTTATAGACCCCGGTGACTCCTAAGACGCGCTCTCTTTTTCTCTCTCCTTCGGTTTATAAATCAACGCGCGCCGAAAAGAAATCTTGCCTAATTTCTGTTCACCAACTTTTCTACTAAATTTTTAAATGAAAAGAAGACTCACCTGATATTGAATGAAATATCCCAAAAAAAATAGCGATAGATAACGAAAAATGTCAAAAGAAAGAGGGAACTTTGTAGAAATCAAAGGCCGATCGTCTCCTGTCGATCCAAAAAGGGAGAATGACGGGATGGCAAGGGAAAAGGTTACCTGACCTCCCACAACTGCGTTTCCTCCTCTCACCCACTATCTCATGGCCAGATGGCAAAGACCCGGTACACACACGCCCCCATTCGGACAGAGCCATTCTGCCCTCGATTACGTCACGGACACAGAGAGACAGTTACGGGGAGCATTGCATCGACGAGTTGCCAGAAGGCACGCAGCTGACCACTACGCAATTGTTGCGCATCAGAGGAGAGGGAGTACGTAGTTTGATTCTCTTGAGAAACGATCTGGGTCAGAGGACCGACGAGGACTGACGAGACGATTGCACACAATGTGTGTTACTAAAGAAGGGAATAACTAGGGTAGAAAAACAGTTTTTGTATAACTGACTTTATTCAAACAAATTTTTTATGGAAACAAATCCGAGAACATTAGGAATAGTACGCAGCTTCCATTGTCCAGAGGTTCAAGAGCCAGGGTTTTTGAAATTGATCTGAGCAGAAGAGATTCCAGGTGATGTTCTTGCCAAGATGATGGAGCATGTCGTCTTCTCCCAATGGACGGAGACACTCAGGGAACTTTTTGTTTGAGCTCCTGAAAAACCAAGATTAGGGGTCTAACAACTAAGAAAGACAACTCACTTCAAACTGTTTCGGATGCTTGTCCTCCAGAAGATCATAATTGGTCCAAAACCAAATCTTTGCTTTGATTCTCTACGCCGCCTTCACCTTCTCCTTCGTCATGGTAATCCGCAAAGTCCTCAAACTGGACTCTAACTGCTTTGAAAGTCGGTCTCCAGATCTCTTGTCCAATGAAGAGGTCCACATTAGAGTTGGGCTGACTGCTGGGGAAACTCCTAGAGGCATGGGATCTCAACATCTGGATCGGTTTCTCTGATTGTTTTGATGCTGAAGAGTTCCTTATCAAAGTCTATGATTTCTCCGACGTTTTTGATTAGAACGATGGAAGAAGACAACACTCGATCTTGGAACTCCTTGCTTTTCAACTCATACTTATCTTTGACGTTGATGACTCCAGTTTGAGCAACATTCATACGATCAGCACCCAAATCTTTGTGACCATTGTATCCCAGTTTCTTTATGATATGCAAGCCAACTCCAAGATCTTCTTCCCAGACGTTGTGGAAGGGTCAAAGAACCTCTCGCCAGTGAGACGAAGCTTCAGAAGCTCATCATTGGTCTTCTGAGATCGAGTTTGTGCCTTCTGGTGGTCCTTAATAGCGATGGGAGTGACACGGAAGTTGAAAATGGATGTGAGACGGTGGTAGATCATGAAGTGTGACATTTTCTTTTTGGATGGGAGGATGTATTCTTGTTTGAGGATGATGTCCTGGAAGAGAACATTGTAATAAGGAAGTTTTGAACGTCTCGAAAATCATTACTCCACCCATTTTTCGTACGAAACTTATAGACCACGGGACTCTTTTCAAATTATCGGTCTCTGTCCGCGCTCTCTTTCCCACTTTTCTTCAGATTATCGATGCGAGCCGTTAGGAAATCTTCGCCATTTTGTGCCTACCTGATTCTGGATGAAGTGTCCCGAACAGAATCGCGATAGATAATACAAAAATATTCAAAAAAAGAGGGAACTTTGTAGAAATCAAAGACCGACCGTCATCTGACGTTCCAAAAAAAGCGAATGAAGCGTTTTTTCCTCTCACACACTATCTCATGGCCAGGTGGCCGAATGTGCAAGACCCGACACGCCCACATTTGGGGCCATTCTGCCCTCAATTACGTCACGGATACAGAATGCCGAACACCATTCCTCGACACAATATTCTGACAATTTCACTCAACGCCGTGGAAAACAAATGAACACGCAAAGGCATGTCATCTATAGCCCACTTATCAAACAGGCAAATGCAGGGTTCGACGAATTAGTTAACACACAGACTCGCCAAAACATGAAATCAGACACTCAGCACATCTCTCAATACTACTACTACCCCCCTGACACTCTCTCAACACTACTACTACCCCCCTGACACTCTCTCAACACTACTACTACCCCACTGACACTCTCTCAACACTACTACTACCCCCCTGACACTCTCTCAACACTACTACTA
>LR538469.1:138129-152547 GCA_900883565.2 Caenorhabditis panamensis | reverse complement strand
ATCTCCTTTTTAGTCTCTGCTAAGCTGAAACTTAAAGAACTTGACGGAAAGGCTCCACCGAAAATGGAGCTGGCGAAAAACCCGAAAGATGGTGAACGCCTCCCCACTCCGCAAGGGGTGGGGCCGGTTTATTCCGGGATAAAGGATTTCGGTCCTATTCATCTGTTGTCTGTAAAAGTGGGACGCCTCTTTGAGACAATGATGAAATGAAAGGTGCTCAAGTTCGTAGATGCCACCCATGATTTTGAGCATATACCCTTTCAAACTTTAAATGGAAGGCAGGGACAAAGGGATGATCAGTGGCATTGATCTCCTTTTTAGTCTCTGCGTAGCCTGAATAACTGTTATTATCGATAGGTGGCTGTAAGCGCTGATTGTTCTGTTGGCACTCCGGTGTCTCAAGGACGTTAGTGATAGTCTCAATGATCACTTGTTTTTCAGGAGCGAGTGGCGCCTAATGAGACTGACCAGTTCGGCTTCTGTTTCTATTTGACATGAAAAGTGCCAAGAAATGAGCTTTCGGGCCCATTTTCTTCAGGCTTGTCGGGCGACATTTCGCAAGAAATCTCGTTCTAGTCTCGAAGCATTTACCGAAAGGAGATGCACTCAGAAAACACGTTGTCTAATGATTTAACAAACGCGAAGCTTCACAGCAACGCAATCTGTTGAGATTATCATTGGACACGTTTTTTCTTTTTTTTTGCTTCCGCGTTTTCCGTCATAAGTCAGGGGCTTTTCAGAGCTCAGTAGGTTTCGTCTGCTTTTAGGTTTTCCTTCCTCCTCGCGCTTCGTACCCTGTCCGTTTGATTAGCTTTTTCCGCTGATGACTCAAAACTTATTGTTTTTTTATAGGTTGAATCATGTCGAAAAGTGGCAAAGCTATCAAGGCAAAAGCTGATGACTTGAAAGAAGGCGATAGCGTTGACAATGCAGACCGGCTCATCGTTAGAAGAAAGATTGGCCAAGGCGCGTACGGAAAAGTTTGGATCTGCTACGACACCGTCCTCAAGCATGAAGTGGCCGTAAAAACTGCTCTTGTGTATGAAAACTTGGGTCAGGAAATGGAGGTCTACAAAGTACTCCAGGCGAAGAAGCCATGTCTCGGATGCCCAAGAGCTTTCGGGAACTCAACTGGCAAAAAGAATTTGCCATTTTTCATCTGTGAGTTATTAACTAATTAGTTAGGATTCTAGTTTATAAATTTCAGCCCTGGCTCTCGAAGGAGAGAGCCTCCGTGAACGCCTCAAAAATTCTCGACACGTCGTTGTTCCGAAGGCAAGCGTTCTCTCCGTCGCATTCCACGCCATTGACGCTTTCGACAATGTACACGGTCGAGACGTGATTCATGTGGACGTGAAGCCTGAAAACATCGTCTATTCCGAAACTGACTACGTGAGTTTGTTCTTTTTCTAATCTTATCCAAAATGTTTATTTTTAGAGTATCCCATTGCTTCTCATTGACTTTGGGCTTTCGACAATTGTCACTGGTTCGGGTCAAAATCGGAAGTATCCAGATCTAAAAGGTTGCTCAACATTTAACAAAATGTACGCCTCAAGCTACCTCTACGACATGGATCCACAACCATGCGAGGTCGATGATCTCATCGCCCTCTGCTACGTGTTGTTGGAGTTGCGCAACGGGAAGGACTACTTCAATATTGACTTCGAATATACCCCGGTGGACGAACTTGAGCAGATTCGAGAGAAAAAAGAGAACTTCGTGAGTTTTAGGTTTCATTAAAATTTCGGGTTTCAAATACTCATAAACGTTTTAATTTTCAGACTCTCAACTTCCCAACTCTATTGAAAGAAGAGGACCAATTCCTGGTACCACTTTTCGAAGCTGTTTTCTCTTTAAAACGCTACGAAAAACCGAACTATGAGTTTCTGTTCGACATCATCCAACACACTGAGGGATACATTATCGGCGCTTATCGATTCTGATCTGATAATCTGTTTCATTGTTTCCTATATTTCTTGCTTTTTTCTAGTTTAAAAGTGCTTGTTTCTCTAAGCTATTTTTACTTAGCTCTTTTCAAGTTCAGAATCTTCTAATCATTTCTCGTTCTCTTGATCTTTCTTTTGATCTTTTGATCTCTTTTTCAAGATGATCTATGTTATCTTTATTTCTAGCGTTTCTTCTCTTATTTTAAGTTTTTTTTTTTCTAGGTTTTTATAGATCAAATTTGTTTGTTTTTTTTTTAAATTTTCCTTAGCTTTTTTTTCTTATTTAGAATTTTTTGATAATTTCTCTCTCTAGTTTACTTGTTATTTTTTTAGTATCGAATAAATCAAAAAGTTCGAATTTTATGTTCAACTAGTTCTTTAGAGTAATAATCTTATGTCAATATCTTATGTCGCCAATGATGTCTGTGATGATCTTTTGATCTGAGACGGAGGTACTTCTTCATATGCTGAGCCTCTACGTGGCGAAGAAGATCAACAAACCGGTTTGGTTTGGCTAATCAGCATGAACAGAAAACAAATTACTCATTAGTTTTTGAAAGAAAACTTTTGAGTTTATTTGTTTTCTGTTCTTTTTTTTCCTTTTTTACAAAGTTAAAAAATAAAAAATTAAGAATAAGTTTGAAAAAGACTTGTGATTTTTTACACAAAGTTTTACACAAGACTTCTTATTCTTAATTTTTTCATTTTTTAACTTTGGAAAAAAAAGAAAAAAAAACTCATTAGTTTTTAAAGAAAACTTTTGAGTTGTGTTAATAAACTGCGGTATACTGCGATCTGTTGAGACTATCCTTTGATTGAGTTGTTTGTTTACCTTTTTTTCAAAAAGAAAACTTGGGTCAAAAAGTTCTGACCCTTTTGATTCATTCGCATTCAAATGGAAGTTCTTAGTAAAAGAAAAAGCAACACATCATTCTCTACATTCTCTCCTCAAGTTTTCACAAACAGTTCCTAATTCAAGCATAACCCCTCTTTTAGCACGAGTTCTTATCATCATGAAAAAGATAAGGGAATAATTATGCATCAGCTCTCGAGCCACATGAATTGTGTTTAAACGTGTAGTAAACCAAACAGTTTTATCAGTGTCATCATTAGATGCAAACAAAGACCACATTTCGCGTATAAATACTTCACTGATAAGGTGTACAAGTCATTTCAATTTGAATCTCCTGGTGGAGAGTGTGGTCTTGATTTTCCTAAAGTTCTTACGATTTTTATTATGTGATCTGATTATGTTAATCAAATGCAAGTTGAGTTAGTGGATCTTCTAAGAGTGTTTTTTATGCTCTAATCTTTACAGAGTTTCCGGTGATGCGGTGATTGAAAACCTGGTTTGCTGGCAAAATTTTATCGAGGTAAGCGTAACTTTTCCGTTCATTGAAGACATCTGATAGTTTGGCATTGCCAATTTATGAAAACAAAACTATGACCAAAGTTTCAGGAGAAAGTGTAACTCAATCCCCGAAGCCAGAATCTCAAAATGCAGTTCACTGTCATCGCAGCGATCGCAACCGTAACATGTGAGTAGCAACAACACTCAGAATCTCCCAATTGTTCTGTTTTCCAGAACAAGTTTTGCTCTTCACAATTTGCTGTGGGAAGTTTCCCTAGAATCTGAGCCAATGGTAGAAAGCGACGATTTTGGGATGAACGAGGACATGTATTTCTTCTGCCCGGAAGAGCACAGAAGGAATAAACTCAGAGAATGTTTCGAATGTTTTGATTTGTCAGTTATTTGCATTTGATGTTGAAAGTTATAAAACTTTGTAATCAAAATAAATGTGTTTTGTTTGAGCTTGGATTAAAACTTGGATGTGATTTTCAACCAAGTTTGGGAGAAAGTTTGTAGGTTGAAGGAACTTCTTCTGCATTGGATTCATAGGTACCGTATTTCCGCGATTAGAAGGTCATATTAGAAGGCCCTTCTATTTTTCAACTCATCTTTTTCAGTGCCCTTACATTCGGGGTGCCCTTCTACTCGAGGTGCCCTTCTAATCGCGGAAATACGGTAAGCAAAGGGGTTTTGTATTGAGAACTAGGTCACAGTAGAAACTTTCAGGAAATCAAGGATAAAGTTTGAGCTCAATCGTTTCAACAAAACTTTTTTCGTGATCTCAATTTTGGTGGGAATAACCTCGGTGGCCATTTCCTTTGTGGTAGTAGATGTTGGTTAGGTGATTCCGTTTGTCATTCCAGTTGTAGTAAGAGTTCTTTTGGAAGTTGTACTAACTATTCCAGTTGTTTTCTCGAACAGAAGTTTGGTAGACTTAATCGTAATTTCCAGTCATTGCGTTGGCTCTGTGGTTGTACACACTCACCACTTTTCTTGAAATATCTGCAACACTGACTCATGTTTTTCTTCTTGGTCGAAGTAAAAAACGAGAGGAAAGGAACAGTGAGGAACAGTGTCGCCTGGGCGTAGAAGAGACGCAGAGAAAAAGACAACGCATAAAGTTCTCTGAATCCGTCATTTCGTAATTTTTCTTGACTCATGTGTGGTCGGGGTTCTTCTCTCATTTCCCATTGTTTCTAGGGGTTCTGATTCTTTCATTCTGCTCACATCAAGTAAATCCTACTCGTTTTGCTCTTCATTCAGAGAACTCTCGTGGGGAAGTAGCTTTTTTCGAGGAAATCTTGCACTTTTTTTGGGAACGTTGCTAACAATTAGGCGGTGTCGGTGTTTTCTGCAAACATGTGTATGCTGCATATTTTTTCTATGTTTGCTCTTATTCCCTTTCTGTTCTTGTGGGTGTTCTAGTTGTTTCATCTCCTTCAATTTGTTTCAAACGTGCAGATGAGTCATCTGAATCTAGAGTATAGCAAATAGTTTGTTTCGCAATAAAAACAGCTTATCGATCTGCCTGTTTGCATGTTTTCCGTAGTTTTAGACTTGGTCCAGAGCGTCTCTGGATAAATCTACTTCGAATTCGTTTCCCAATGCGTTTTCAACAACAAAACTTTTCCATGAATTTCGTCTCTAACTCTGACTTCCACGAACTGGAACATCAGGACTGGTTTCGAGCTACGAAGAACAGCAGAACTCCGGTTGTAACCAGAGATTTTCTTGAGAAGAAGCGTGCTATCATTGAAAAAGCTTTGGCCCACAAGTTCTCTAAGAACGAAATTGCGAAGATGGAACAGGAGAAGAGCAAGATTGAGAAGATGTTTTTCCAGTGTGCTATGACCAAGGCAGGAGTGTCTCAGAAGAAAAAGATTGCACAGAAAACTGAAGACACCCTTTCTACTGACAATCCATTTACTCGCAAAAGAAATTATACTCGAGTTTTCGGCGAATCGAAGACCAAAGTCGATGGGACTTCTTCCTCGACAAAGCGTAAGCATATGCTTCCATTTGCCGATTCATAGCTCTGCTTTTAGTGATGGATTCTGGTGAGCACAGCTATCCGGAGCAGAAGAATTTGGCCGGTTTGAAGGGCCTCCACGACGTTGACATTGACATCGATTTCGGCAAGCTTGGAAATGCCAGCAGCATGTCTACTGGACCTTCCCACTCGTCATCTTCCAAGTAAGTGGAGTTTAGACAGAACACAGACTATCTGTATATCCTGATTTTGTTTTATTTCAGAGAACTTTCCATTTTGGATCGCAACAAGAACAGCATCTGATCCGGCCATGCCATCAACTTTCTCTCCGGTGCTCTAAAAGACCAAAATTAAACAAAAAACGCTATTTTCAAATTTCAAAATCCTACAAATATGCCTTTTTCGACATTATTAACCTTGTAACTTCCTTCCTTTTTCAAAAATGACCTAAACATTTTCCCTATTCCCTATTTTCTCCGATAATTTCTGTTGTGTAAGATTTTCAGAAGTCTAACCAAGAAACTTTTGTATTTTATCAGAGTTTCAAAGTTTTCTTTGATAAATGAAGCTTCATTGGTTTGGTATGGTCAATTAGACTCTATCTTGATAACCAAAAAGGGTAACAAAAAGTTGTCAACTACAAAAATGTAGCTCTCCTTTGGGTCTTTCTTTTTTTAATCGACAACTTTTTGATAGCTTTTATGGTTTTCGAGTCATGGACAGCATCACAGAACTCGAGAAAGCACTTCCTTGTTCAAGAGACGATGGAGTATCGTTGACTAAAAGCAGTGAAGGTATGTATGTAGAAATAGTGTTCAAACATTGGGGGACGGTATTCTTTTCCGACCTCTCATTTTCCAATTCCCGTCTTCAATGAACAATGAAGATCCGCCCTGGCACAAAAGTAAAGAAAAAACAACAGTGGTGGTTCATTCTTCCCTTCTTTTGCTGCTTTCAAAGTGTGAGTTCTCTAGACTCATTATTTGCAACCAATATTCCCATCGCTTTGAAAAGTGCTGCTTCCTTTCCCAGCCGTGTTGCGCAATAGGTTTTAATGGTGTGAATTGTCCCTTGTTCCCTCCCTTTTACTCTCAAACCTATCCTCATTCTAAGCCCGACAAACTTTGAGAAACGGTGACCTCCATTCTGATGATTCAATGTTCGCTTCTCCCCACTCCGAGTGTCACAACACACTACCATTTCGTGTTATTGCCAGTCTTCTGGCCCCGCTCTTTGCCCCACACACAGTCCCTCCTCCTCTCCCACCTCGGCTTCCGCTTTCCCTCGCGACCTTTCCTCTACAGCCGCTTCCCCTTGCTGACTATCGATGTCTTGCTTTATTTCTCCCATTCAATTCAATGCGTGTTGTTTTTGAACAGTCTCTCGTTTTTGTGTACTCTCTGACATGCATAATTTTGATCACCATTTCCGCTGGCCATCTCTCTCTCTTCCATTATTTAGCATTTCTGAAGCTCTGGAAGCTTTCTAAAGGCTGTTCAGTTTTATAAACGATACAGTATGTCTCTTTTTTCTCACAAGTTTCAACAACTGGGAGTCCTATTCAGCTGCCATTCTTCGTTTTCCATTCTTCCTCTAGTCCCGCTTCTTGGCGCCTGAGTCGATAGAGTCTATTCCACGAAATTGAATCATATCATTGGTTTTGATGGTTCAGAATGTTCTCTGCGTCTAACACCACAAACCACGCAACCATGCTCCATGCCTGCCACCGCCGAACACGGTTCCTCCCTCTCTCGCCCTCTCTGCCACAACACACAATCATTTTGTGTTATTGCACGCCTTCTGACCCCCGCTCCTCGTCCCTCACAGTCCCTCCTCCTTGCCCACCTCGGCTTCCGCCTTCTCTTCCGGCCTTTTCTATTGATGTATTGCTTTATTCCTCCCATTCAATTCTATGCGTTTAGTTTTTTGAGCATTCCCTCGTCTTTGTGTACACTCTGACATGCATAATTTTGATCACCATTCCCGCTGACCATCTCTCTCTACCATTCTATAGCGTTTCTGAGGCTCTGGAGGCTTTTGAAAGACAATTCAGTCTTATAAGCAGTACAGTATAACAGTATACCTAGCTCACTATTTAGGGTAACCCTTTCTAATGATTCATTGTTTGCGAGTTTTTATGGGTTGTTATGTTCCTTCGGACCAACAGATCGTCTCTCAGTTCTGCGCCCTCGCAATCTTCAGTCTCTATTCTTCCTCTAGTCCCGCTTCTCGGCGCCTGAATCGATAGAGTCGATTCCTCAACAGTGAATAATATCATTGGTTTCGATAGTTCAGAATGTTCTCTGCGTCTAACACCACAAACCACGCAACCATGCTCCAAGACTGCCACCGCCGAACACGGTTCCCCCCTCGTCTCTCGCCCTCTGCGCGTGCCACAACACACAATCATTTTGTGTTATTGCCAGCCGTCTGACCCCCGCTCCTCGTCCCTCACAGTCCCTCCTTCTTGCCCACCTCGGCTTCCGTCTACTCTCCCGGCCTTTTCTCTTGATTTCTTGTTACATTTCTTCCATTCAAATCAATGCGTGCTTTTTGAACAGTCTTTGTGTACATTCTGACATGCATAATTTCGATCACCTTTTTTGCTGGGCATCTTCTTCTTCTATTCTTCAGTGTTTCTGAGGCTCTGGAGGCTTTCGAAAGACTATTCAGTCTTATAAGCGATACAGTATAGCTAGCCTACTACCAACTGGGACCCTCTTCCTACTGATTCCTTGTTTGAATGTTTTCCTGGGTTCTTATTTCTCTTTGGACCAACAGCTCGTCTCTTTGTTTTGCGTCCTCCTATTTTTCTTTTAGTCCCGCTTCTTGGCGCCTGAATCGATAGAGTCTATTCCTTGACAATGAATCATTTCATTGGTTTTGATGGTTTCGAATGTTCTCTGCGTCTAGCACAACAGGCCACACATCCATTTCTATGCTGGCCATCGCTGGACATCGTTCGTTACCAGCAACTGGGCTTCCGCGCCTTGCCCCACACACACACACTTCTTCTTCTTCTGCCCTACGGCTTCCACCTTCCCTGCCTGTTTTTCCTCTACGTTCTCTAACCCCCTCTGACTCTGGGTGTCTCGCGCCATTTCTTCCACTCAACATATATCTATGCGGGTGTATATTGCTTTAGAAACTATCTAGAGGTACTTTGATTAACTGCTTTACAGTTGATATGTTGTTATGGGGGAGATAATAGACAGAACAGTGACTCACAGTTCCATAGAAGATCTTTCCCTAGATCCGCACTTATATTTCTGTTTTCTCCATATTGTTAGCACCCCTACAATCTAGTTTCTGTTTCCTTTATCTTAATTCGCAACACCTCATCTGTCTGTTTCGGAGGCTCTAGCCAGAGTTATAAACAAAAAAGTCACCATCTGTTTATGCGGCACCTCCTTCTTTTTACGACGCGCGATAGCTACAGATCAGTTTACTTCTTTGAACTTGACGAATATACAACTAGTACGGTATCCCTGATATGTTTTTGAAGCTGCTAAGCAGGCCTCATTGATAATTGACGGGTGGTCAGTTCTGTAACTTTGTCACTCCTCTTTTCCATCCTTTCTTCGGTTCAGCTTCTTGCTCTTGGTTTTGGGATATCTGGGAACTTTCAATACTTGAATGTTGGTTTGATATCTTTCTTATTTAAAACTCATTTTAGAACCTATGAATTCTGTCAACGATTTGAACCCGGGTGTCACCAACACTTCGGAGAATGCGAAGGAGTTGTTGAGAAGAAGAATCGCGGGCTTGAAAACGGAGAACGACTTTAACCGTGTGCATCAAAAGGTAAATCTAACTTGTCTTGTCTTTCCTGCCAAATAATAAACTTGTTTTCTTTCAGGCTTTGGTGGAAGAACTCGAGAAACAAGCTGCTAAAGTGAAGAAAGTCGAGAGCGAGATCGAAGAACTTCAGACGAAGCTTCGAAAGTTGGAGGAGGCAACAATCTGGGTGAGATAGGGGTCGAATCCTAAGGAAACTAGGGGAAAATTGTGGATTCAGATGCCAGTGAATGAGGGCTTAGTAGGGAACCATATGTTAGGTTATATCTAGTGTCAGAACCAGCCAAACTAAGAGATAAAAGCAAATAATCGGCTTTTCCGGGGAATCAGGCGCCAAGGGGGTTTTCTTTCTCTTCTGATCTTACTCCCGCCTGCTGTTCTAAAGTGTCTTTTCTACTTGAAATACCCATACATAGTATTCAAACTCATTTTGAACTCATTTTTATCAGGTTCCGCAGCCGATCAACCCGCTAGTTTCACATAAACCTCCAACCCCAGCTGTCTTGAGCCCACTTGCTTCCAAAATGATAGAAGCTATTGGCGAGGAGTTAAAGCTAGAACGATTGATCGCTGAACAGATCTTGAAGTGTTCACCAGAATCCTTCACTCTGCTCGATTTGAACGAAAAAAACAAGGTCTTGGAATATCATACAGTAAGAACTCTCCTAATTTTTTTTCGGATAATTGAACTGTTCCTTACAGTTGTGCACGTGGGGAATGACTTCTTTGTTCATGGACGCTCTTGTCCACTTTTTCAAACTGAGAAGACAAATTTATGATGTTCAAACCGATCCGAGTGGGCAGATGTCGATGGCTGCTCTTTTAAAGCAAGTGGAACGATGCGTCCAGGTGTCGCTAACTGGCCAGGGGACGGTAAAGCAGACTGAAGATGAGACGGAGCAGACTTCGGGTGCCATCGGAAGACAAGAGGATGCTGATCTTCCGGTCGCCGTGGAACCGCAAATTGAGGAGCCGGAGCCAATTACACCACCCCGCCACAAAGACTCGGTAGTCCAGCACCATGTGAGCCCAACTGTCCAGGAAAATGAGACTTTGAATCAGTTGAAACCTGATCAAGAAAACCTTGTCAACATCTCAGGTGATGTGCCTGACCAGGACATCAGGACTGGAGAGAGCGCCAGTGCTCCGAATGCGGCAAGTGATCTGGTTCATAATCCAAAACCAATGCAGCCTCTGGATCAGAATCCAGAATTCGAGACACCGGATGCGCCGATTCAGCAGATTGTCAATGTGGTGGAGAAAACGTCATCAATCCAGAAGCAGAAAAGTGGAGTGAAAGCCAACCTTTTGGCGGCCTACAAAATCTTGCAGAAGGCCAAGCAATCCAAGGCATTGATCACGGTTCCCAAGATTACAAAGATGTTGATGGACGTTGTGGATCTATCTACATTGGTGCAGGGATCAACGAACTATAGGAAGAACTTAAAAGTGAGCTCCGCGCACTTCCCGAACCGAGCGCTCGGACCGCGCCAAGCAAGAAGATATACGCTACTGTTGGATCAGAGAAGTGAGGCGGAAACAGTTGGAGCTGCTCAAAAGAACCCCGAACAGCCAACAATGAAGGCTCTTGGATCTAGTACCCCGGACATTCCCAACGCGTCATCAGTCCAGCAAGACGCAGTGAACAAGGATCAGATGTCTCCGAATCCGACTCAGTTGATCTCGAAACCGCCTGGACATGCCAACTCGTCGACAGTGAAGCCGGAACCCCAGGAGCAGTTTTCAAACGGAGGAAAGAGAACAGCAGCCGTGAAACCGAAGCTTCCAGAGAAGTGCCGCAAGAACGTATTCGCTCCCGTGCCGTCTGCATCCAAGGTCCAGGAGAAGAGTCGTGACCAGGACATCAGGACTGGAGAGAGCGCCAGTGCTCCGAATGCGGCAAGTGATCTGGTTCATAATCCAAAACCAATGCAGCCTCTGGATCAGAATCCAGAATTCGAGACACCGGATGCGCCGATTCAGCAGATTGTCAATGTGGTCGAGGAAACGTCATCAATCCAGAAGCAGCAAAGTGGAGTGAAAGCTAACCTTTTGGCGGCCTACAAAATCTTGCAGAAGGCCAAACTCTCCAAGCCATTCGAAGTTCACAACGTGACATCGATGTTGATGAACGTAGTGGATCAATTCATCCAAGTGGAGGGATCGGCGAACTATAGGAAGAACCTAAAAGTGAGCTCTGCGCACTTTCCGAACCGAGCGCTCGGACCGCGCCAAGCAAGGAGATATACGTCACTGTTGGCTGAGAGAAGCGAGCAAGAAACAGTTGGAGCTGTTCAGAAGAGCCCGTCGAAGCCAGAACAGCCAACAATGGAGGCTCTTGCGTTTGATATCCCGGACATTCCCAGCGCGTCATCAGTCCAGCAAGACGCAGTGAACAAGGAGCAGAAGTCTCCGACTTTGACTCAGTTGATCTCAAAACCGACTGGCCTTGCCAACTCGTCAACAATGAAACCGGAAACCCAGGAGCAGTCTTCAAACGGAGGAAAGAGAGCAGCAGCTTTGAAGCCGGAGCTCCCAGAGAAGCGCCGCAAGGACGTGATTGCTCCCGTAACGTCTGCATCCAAGGCCGAAAAGAAGAGTGCAGTTCAGGTGAGCAAAACACTTTCAGCTGAACACAATCGACGTTTTTATGTACACTATCTTTCAACTAGTTTTAATTTCAGATGAAGAAGAAGACGGTGAAGAGAGCAGTCGAGGAGGATGTGGATATGGAGGATCGTTCAAAGAGAGCCAAGTACCAGAAGAAGGGGAAGGGAGCTGATAATGAGGACCAGGTCATGGTGAGTTTTTTTCTGTTCACTCTCTCTCTTTTTACTTCGAACTATGTTTTCCAGAACGCTCCGGAGGGTGAGACAGTCAACAAGGATCCACGGGAGTTCTGTTATACCCGCTGCAACGATCGCCACAACTTCAAGAAGGAGAGAATGATAAGGTGCAGTAACCACTCATGCGACGGAGAGTGGTTCCACTTCTCCTGCATCACCAAGAGAGTCTACACTACAAAAGGAGACCTGTGGTTCTGCTCCACCCAGTGCCGCGCGGACTACAACGACGATATCAATCATCCGGTGATCAAGAAGGTGATGGCGAAGGAGCGGAAGAAGATGAGGAGGGAAGAGTTGGAGGACAAGAAGAACGAATACGGACATCATAACAAATAAGCGTAATTCAGTTGTCTTTGTCTTTTTCTTTTTTTAACTAACATTTATCCATTGTTATCCTCATGATAACCCACTTCTCTCTTTGTGAATCATCCAGTAAACATGAATGAACAGAAAAACAAGACAAATCTTCACAGAAAACGCAGAAATTTTCCGTATTCCAGTTACAGAAAGGTTGTACAAACGATAGCTCTTGTTTTTGTCAAGAAATTCTCATTTTTAATGCGCGTAATGCAAGATGAATGTGTACAACAGACCTGTAAACGTTACCTGTTGACCTTGGGCGCGAACCTTCGCACACATTCATATTCTTTCTCTGCGTCTCTTTTCTCTCGCTCGTCGCAGTCGGCGAGTCATTCTCCGTCATCCTCCGTCATTTTCAGTTATTTCCTCTCATTGTCTCTTCTTTTCGCCGGTTTTCTCTTCGAATTGTCGACTGTTCCGTTCCCGAATGTTCTTTTCGTTCTCAATTGTCGCGAAAAAACAAAAACACAGAAGATTTAGACGAGAAAAGCGAATATTTTCGGAATTCTAGCCAGTTTACACATTTTGTCCCTTTCTCTCGATTTGTTTCGTTTGAAAAACTCCGAAATCCGCCAATTTCCTGCGAAAAAAAGTATATTTCTTCTCGTGAGAACTGCAAAAAAGCGACCGAGAAACACGCCATGATTTAGAGGTTGACCCGCGAGTTGTTCAGCGAATGGCGCCAGTGTCTCTGCGTCTCTGCCGTGCGCCAGAGAAAGAGGGGGTGAGGGATGACAAATCATTCTCTGCGTCTCTTTCCTCTCGCTTGTCGTCGTCGGCACGTCATTTTCGCTCATTTGCAATCATTTTCTCCGCATTTTCGCTGTTTTCTTCGGTGTTTGCGCTTGAATTGTTGTTTTTCTCGTTCCGAATCAATTTTCTCTTCTCTTTTCTTCTTGATTGACACATTTTCACCCGTTTCTTTCCAGTGCGACAACATGTCCACCTCAAAACAAGTTCAACAATCGGTTTCTCAACACAAACTCGAACAGGCAGCTGGGAAGATTGATCAAGCAAAAGATGTCATCATGAAAGAGATCCAAAACCTTGTCGACATGGAGAAAAGTTTGACGGCGACGGAGAATGCTGGGCCAACTGGTAAAAAGATTGCGGAGACAAAGAAGGCTTTGGAAGAGTGAGTGAAACAGCAGAACACGGACACAACCAACTTCTGGTTTTCAGGAAGTTGCGGAGCTCAATTCATTGGCTATCAAGATGATGGAGTCTGTGGATGACACAATCACCATTTTCGAGACGTTGAATTTGTTGTACGACGAGTTGGACGCCGAGAAGTTGGCGATGATGACGGTTTCTCCACCAACACCTCCATCACTCACGATCGTTCAAAAAACTACCCAACCACCACCGAGAAGGAATTCCACTCTCAAATGAACGACCGACTCAACAAAATCATGTTCGCACAATTCATCCAGTTCTGCGACATTCTCAAGGCTGCCGGGGCATCTGGACAATTCTCAGATGGTGAGTTCTATAACTTTGAGTATTGGTTGTAGTTTGAGGTTTCAGACTTGAAGGAATAACTTCTCATACATCGAGGGAACGTTCCTGAAGGATTGCACAGACCACCACTTCAAAATTATGAATGAGTTTGACAAGAGTACCAAGAGTGACACAACTGTTACAACTGTTACAACTACCACGAGTGACAAGAAGGACACCAGTGTCTCGGTTGCCGCAAGCGACAAAGCTGGAACAAGTGACACTCCTGCCACAAGCGACACAACCCTCCCAACTGTGAATACTCGTTGACTCGTTCCGTTTCCTTTAAAAGTAAGATTTTAAAGTCTGACAAAGAGACAAAAAATGGAAAAAAAAAGAAAAATCATCCTGTGGAGACGTGGAAACCGCTTTCCGGGAAGCAGCGGCGGTGGGCCATGTGGGCGACTTCCTGTCTTTCTCTCCAGATATCGGGGTCCTTGCATGCGGAAGTTGATGAGATGGTGGTTGTCATTTCCACCATCGAGTCGACCCGCCTGCAAGGACCCCGCGAATCTGGAGAGAAAGACAGGAAGAGATGCCACAAGGCCCACCACCGCTGCTTCCCGGAAACTCCATCCACGTCTCCACAGGATAAACCAAAAAAAAAAAAACTAAAAAAAAAAAAA
>LR538469.1:126499-138113 GCA_900883565.2 Caenorhabditis panamensis | reverse complement strand
AGACGAGAAGGAAAGGGGCCTTGTGAGCGACTCCCTTTCCCATCTCGTCGGACAACTAGGTACTCGCGGGCGGAAGTCGACTAGATAACATCAAATCGACCCGCCCGCGAGTACAATAGTTGTCCGACGAGATGGGGAAGGGGGGCATGTCACGAGGCCCCTTTTCTTCTCTGATTTTTGTCTCTTTTAAAGAAAAGCGGGCCTTGTGAGCGACTTCCTCTCCCATCTCGCCAGACAACTGTACTCGCGGGCGGAAGTTGACTAGATGACCTCAAATCGACCCGCCCGCGAGTACAATATTTGCCTGGCGAGATGGGAGAGGAGGACATGTCACGGGGCCCACTTTTCTTTTTTGAATTTTGTTTCTCTCTGAGAGAAGCGGGCCTTGTGAGCGACTTCCTCTCCCATCTCGCCAGACAACTGTACTCGCGGGCGGAAGTTGATTAGATGACCTCAAATCGACCCGCCCGCGAATACAATAGTTGTCTGGCGAGATGGGATAGGGGGGCATGTCACGGGGCCCGCTTTTCTCCCTTTATTTTAGTTTCTCATTACTTTTCTTCTGTTTTCTCCCATTCTCCCCCACCTATTTTTCCCCACCTATCCTTCCCCACCTATCCTTTTATTGTATCTCTATTCGTTGTTTTTTTTGTTATCTTGTAATTTTTATTCTGTATTTGTTAAATCTGTATTTGTTATTTTTTGTTTTCTCTTGTATTTTTGATTGTTATTGTTAATTTTATTGTTATTTTTATTGTTAATTTTATTGTTATTTTTGTTATTTTTTTTTTTACCTTTTTTTGTTATTTTTTTTTCTTGTTAATCATGTATTTGTTATTTACTAACCCTTTCTAATTGTTAAACAATAAAAATATAGAAAGGAAAAGATGTTTCTACAAAAAACAAGTCACACTGACAGCTAAACTTCCGCTGAGAAATGGGGTATACCAGGAAATACAAGAATTGTATGAACATGGGAAAAACACAACAAAACACTGAACAACTTTGCAAAAAAAGGGCGGATGAAATCAGAAATTCGATGCGATAAAATGAACAGGAGAACAACGTATTGATAATTACTTTTTTTTCGTGTCATCGCTTGGGAGACCTTCAATAATTGAACGACACAAAGAGGTTCGAAGAGTTTTCACTTAAAAAACGAGTGTGTTTCTCTGGAATCAGAACGCTTTTCTGCTAGAGCAACGTCTGCTAGCCATTCACAATGCATTCTGAACAAATGCAACCTTATTTTCCTCTCAAGTTCCTTCAATTATTCATTCACCGACAATCAATACAAAAACACTTCGAAAACATAAATAAAACACATTCTCATTTGACGACAACTTTCTTCTCAATACTAATGCACCACTGGTTATGGAACATTTTCAGGTATAGATTTGACTCGCCAATTCTTCTGTACCGACTGGTATCTTTGTTGGTGGCAATTGGGAACATTGTTTTGAGATAGAGTGAGATATCCGCAAACTCATTAGAGTTGACAGTGAAGCCTTCAAACTCCTCAACACGTTGGATTGCGGTCTGAAATAATTTAACCTTTTTTTCTTAACGGAACAGTGCGTTATTCACCTCAGTCATAAGTTTTACGTCTTCTAGTGAAAGGTTCTTGACTCTGGTACTGAATTGATTGAAGTGGAGGAATTGGCTGATTGGGACGTGTCCATAAACACTCGCTTCTTTTGCTAGTTTCCACTGATCAAGTTCCATCAATATCTCACCATACTCATGGTTACCAACATCCAACACCACCTCCTTCAAAGTTCCAGGTTTGAAGAAAGGGAGCATCTCCAGAACAAAGTTCTCAGAAACCTTACTGGAAAGCAAGAGTTTCTGAACTGACAATGTCGTTTTCATAGAGGTCAAAGTTCGCATAAGTGGAACTATACATGTTTCTTCCTGCCAATTACTGAGAGTGAGATGTCCCACAAAACACTTTGGGTTATTGATGAACGTCGCGAAATCGGAGAGCGCAGTTGTCAAGTAACCAGTCCCTGTTATGATCTTTGTTCTCTTTGGGGTGATTGTGAAACCCATGCGATCTCTCTTCATGAATTCAACTTTGCAATCAGAAGAGTCTTTTGTGTAGCTGATCTCCAATTCAGAGTTATCCCCTGTTGTAATGCGCAGATCAACGCGATCTGGTGATTTGGAGAAAGCCATTGTCTTGATGTAATGGTACTTCTTATCGGCGAGTTCTCGGAATGTTTTACAAGATTTCCTCAAGATCATTCTGAAGTATATATCGATTTCAATGTGTAAATCGGAAACAACAAAAATGACTCACCGATCATCTGCTTCGGTGTTTTCCACAATTATGTCCAGAACCAACTTTGGCATTTTATCAAGCGGATAGGGAGGGCGGAGAGACATCTTCAGCAGAGGATTTGGCTTGGTGGTGGAGAAGATCAAGAAGAATCAAAACGGCGACAGCAACTACACACCGCAGAAATGAATGAACAGTGAGAGACAAGACGACATTGGCAACGTCGATGGATTAGTCATCGTCGCATTGCGGTTGCGTCGCGGTTTCAGATTAGATTGATGTGCTGAGGGTTACACACCTTCAAGGTATCGGAACTGCTAACCAATACGTGAAGGAATTGTCATTATGAGGTGACACAACGAGGGGAATTGACGAGTCGATTTTTGTCATTTTCTCTTCTTTGTTGCTGTTATTGTCAAGTGTTGTCTTCTATTAGCCTTCGCTCATTTGTTCGAATCGACTTCTTTCCGTGTTTTCTTTGACATTGACATTTTTCCACTCAATTTTTTTCAGTGCAACAACATGTCTATCTCTGCGCAAGTGCAAAACTCAATCTCTCAAGACAACCTCGAAGCGGCGGCTGCAAAGATTGATCAAGCAAAAGATGTCGTCAGAAGTTTCATGGAGATGAGGGAAAGTTTGGAGTCAAGAGAAAATGTTGGGATGCTTGGTGAGAAGATTGCAGGAATGAAAAAAGCTGTAGAAGAGTAAGGGAAAGGATACGGATTCAGCAAATTATTAGCTTTCAGAAAATTGGCTGAGCTCAATTCCTCGGCCGTCAAAATGATGGAGTTGGTGGATGAAACAGTCACTACTTTCAAGTCGTTGAAAGCGTGGCACGACTGGTTGGACGGCGAGGAAACTGCCAAACCACCTTTGCTAAACAATCTTGAAGAGATGGCCAACAAGTTGTTCTCCATGGATCCAGAGTTCTTCAACTGTTCGTGGTTCATTTTGAGAAAAAAAGCTCTGGAAGATCAAGTCAGGATTTGTTGCTTTGACAGGCAGTTTCAACCAAGCTTGCGGAGAGATGCCGACATGGCAAAAGAACTTTTGCAAAATAACACGGCGTTAATTTCAAGAGAGCGAGAGCAGCGCGTCAAACTTTTACTGTTCAAGGAAAAGCTCCGCATCTTCTGCCGAATGGTTGAGGCGAATAAAGTGGGAAATCTCGATGAAAGTGAGTTTATAGGACTTTTAGCGACCATATAATTATTTTTCAGTCACCACTGAGTATCATATGCTAGGGAAGATCTATGAAGAGTACCTAAAAGTCAACAAAGACAAGCGAGAATTCTCTGTCAAGGCTCGCATAATATCTTACAAGAAAAAAGGAAATGCAATGGAACAAGTATGCCTCTACACCGCTCTCGATCAAATGGTAGCTGAAGAGGAAGTGGTAGCAGTGATAGTCCGTCACTTTTCTTCTCCTACTTACAACGAACATAAGGATTGGCGTGAAGGGGATGAAAAATTATTCTACACTCAATTGAACGACCGTATCAACAATATCATGTTCACAAAACTCGTCGAGTTCTGTAACGATCTCGAGTCTAAAATCTCGTGGATGAGGGATGTTCCCAAGACCGGCACATTCGGAAAGGGACAGCCGCCCATCGAAGGAATGTTTTTCAAGAATCGAACGGACTACCATTTCAAAATTGCGACTAGAAGTGCCGCGAGGGATCAGAGTGTCATGAGTGCCACAACTTCCACAAGTGAAGTAACCGTCACAACTGTGAAAACTCCAACCAATCACCAAATGATTGTCTTCTACGAGTTCCTGCTCCAAAACCAATACAGAAGCCCAGTTCTCGACCAGCAGCTCATTATGCTTGAGAACTGCTACAATACCTTGCCAAAGAAACAGTTTGAGGAGGCTGAAGTGAAGTTCTTTCAATGCCTGTTTCCAGCGTTTCCGTTCCAAAAAAGCGAGTGTCCCCCATAACACGGTCAAATTGTCATTCCTAACAAAACGATTATCCTTACATCTTTTGATGAATGGTGTCCTTACTACAAGATTGTTATATCATGAATGAAGTGTTGATCTGTAAATCTGTCATTGTACCAAAATTTCAGCTTGTTATTTCCTTCAATTTCAAATTCATGGTTTTTGAAAAGGAATCGCGCATTCAAGGTGGGGAGAGAGGACAAAAGCAGGGCGCAATGGATTGTAAGTTGTGGAAGAGGAGAGGGGCGGAGAGAATGAATAAAATAGACATTATGCGATTAGGGATAGCAGAAACGAAGTGGTTGAAGAGACCATTTAGTTCTCATCTCCGCCGTCATTGTTGTTGACGCGAACACCGGAAAAGAAGGCTCGAACTCGTGTGAACCAGTTTCTCAAGAAGTTGAGAGCCGGACGTCCTTGGGCACCTGGCAAATACTCTAGTTTTCAATCTAAGTAGAGTCTGGAAGACTTACGTCTTGCTTCAATGCGAGCCTGGACAAAAGCTTCAATGCGAGCATGGACTTGCTGCCGATCTGAAAAGAAGAACTGAAATTGAATAGAGATTGTACAAACAAACCGTTAACCGCATCTCTTGCCGCATGCAGTCGGATTGCCGCTTGAATAACAATCGCCTCATCTGAAAACAAAAAAACTCGAGAAATGAGGTCATATTTGGCAAAATTAACATACCCGGGTCTCTTTCGAAGTAGTGTGGCTTCTCGTATTCCTCACGGGGCGGCATATTGACTATAGGTGTTCTGGAAAGAAAAATTGCGAAACGTCCGAGAAGACGAAGAAAAAGAGAGGAATCAGAGAGCTGTACGGTTATTTCCTTGGTAAAAGCAAAAGGGCAGGGGCAAAAGTAAGAAAGAGAGCCGGTGTGGTCGCTGTGTTTGTGAAGTCCGAGGGAGACACCGGAAAGAATAAGAGCGACAAAAAAAAGACACTTGAAAAGTTGATGGTCTGATGATTCATTGCTGAAATGATAGAAAAAAAGAGAGAATCGATTGGGGAGGAGAGGCACAGAAACGCGAAGAGGAAAGAGAAATGCAAGAAACCAAAGCAGAGACAAGAAGAAGGCGGTCAGTGCCGGCGAAATTGATTTTCCGAATGATTCATCTAAAAAATGATAGAGAAGAGGAGGAAAGAGAAAAACGAAATGATTGTTCTCTCATTTTTGCATCTCCCATTCTAAGTTGGGAGAGGGAAATGGAGGGAGCGAACAGCTGGTACTTTCTGCACCAGTCCAGGTGCCAAGCGGGTCGCCTTTTGGTTTGGGTGCTGGTCACGCAAAAAAAAAGAGATACAGTTGAGAAAGAGAGTTGGAATGTTTTGGAAGTATGGAATCTCGGATCTGCATCGAACACACCAAGTTTTGGGTGCTCGGGAAAGGAGGACTTTGAAAAAGACTACAAGAAGAGGTGAGCAGTGAAACCAAGGCAGTGAAAAGGAGGAGACTGTAAGCGACCAAGAAATTGGATGTTCGAATGATTCATTGATAAAGTGATAGAGAAGAGAGAGAGAGAGAGATGAACGGGAAGATTATTCGCTTCTGTACCTCCCATTACAAGTTGAGAGAGAGATGGAGGGAGGAAACGGCTGGCACTTTCTGCCCCGGGCCAGGTGCCAAACGGGTCGCGTCTTGGTTTCGGTGCTAGTCCGAGGCAGAAATAAACAACACCAGAAAGAATCATAGGGAGAAGAACGGAAAAGAAAGAGAGCGGCGCGGACGCCCAGCGTGTGGAATGGAAGAGAGGATACCAGGAGACGGAGAGAAACGAGAGTTGCTGAGAGAGCGAGGCGGTAGTTTCATTGGTGAATGAAGAGGGGTGGATTCAAAGTAAGCTAGGAAAGAGTAGAACAGGGATCCGCTGCGGTTGCAGTGTTTCTGAAGTTGGAGGCCGATACCGCAAAAAGTTAGAGCAAAGCATGACCGCATGACAACTTCTCGTCCTCCTGTCTGCTGGCCGCCGGGTTTGTTTGCGCACACCACATTGAAACGGTTGATAGAGAATTGTTCTGTTTTCTCCTTTTTTTGGAGGTTTTAGTTTAACAACTAATAGCTGACAGGGCTGTTATCAACATTTATCAACAATTGAAAACAATGGAATTAATGACGGAGGTTGTTCAGGAGGGCAACCAGAGCGTTCTCAATGTCATTCAAACGGGCCAAGAGGTCCTCCATCTCGGGGATATCTTCGGCACCTGAGAGAAAATAGTTGAATGGAACGGAAGCACTCCTTTTCAGAGCTAGAATCTAATTCTAAATGTTTTCCTTCCCCATATTCCCATTAGAACTCACGAGTGGGACGCTGCTGGAACTCCTGAAGGCGGGCAGACACTCGTTGATGGTACGCTAAAAAGAAAAATTAGATCTGCCAATACACATTGAAAACATACCACTAATAACATTGAAGGCCATTTGAAACTGATGAATAGATGGGTTTCGAATCACTGAACAAATTCAATGATAAGGGGGAACAAAATGAAAAGTCAACGTACTGGGCTCTTCTTGAGAAACATCAGGTTTTGGGGGGTTTCCAAGGGGTCCGGCCATGTTGACCTGAGTTTGAGGTTAACGATCTGGAAGAAAAGTTATTGGCGCCGGCAGTACCTCAGTTAGAGAAACAGAAACCGAGAGAAACGCAGACAGTAACCACAAGTCGTGGAAACAAAATAGAGCAGCCAAAAGATAGAAACTTGGCATTCATCACTTGCTCCGCCCCTTTCTCATGCTGCCCTCTTACAAGCCGCGTGGTCCTATGAACAAAATTAAAAAGTAACGGATAGAAAATGTATCTCATAATGTGCCCATTTCGCTTCAGAACAAAGGTGGGAACAGATTGAGAATATGGGGGTCACACATTAAAAACAATTAGTTTTGATATTCATCTGGTACTTGTGAAAGGAAGGGAATGTGCCATTTGATACCTTTCGATTGGTTTGTTGATGGTTAGCAAAGTACAAGGGCCATGAAACTGTTGGAGAAGGTGTTAGAAAAGTGAAGCCCAAAACAAAGAAAAGAGGGAAAGGAATGACGGAACACACGAGGTTGAGGCATATGACATAAGAAGCAAAACAATTTTTGAATTTGTTTCGAGACAGTGTCAAGGTCACAGGGGTGTCTCGTCAGTCTTGCTAAGCAGCCGCAAAGTAAACATTACCAAAAGTAAAGGACACCAAAATATTGATGGTACCGATCTTTTGATTTGAAAAATGAGAGAGAATTCAAAATACCTTCTGGCTATGGGTTTCAAGTGGGAGTGTTTCTAAAGAGAGGAGAAGATACCGGAGAGAGATAGAGCTACAAGAGCTGTATGGTCCCTTTCCATTTCGGAGGTAAGGGGGAAAATGATAGGGGAAGGGACGGTTTTTCAAGTTAACATTTATTAAACAACTAAAACAAGGGAGTTTAGCGGTTGTTGTTTCCGTTGGGGCGGTTGCCAGCGTTGATGTTGCGAACGGCGTCCAAAGCGGCTCGGACCGCTTCATAGCGAGCGCGGAGGTCCTCGACCATGGCGTGGAATTCGGCCCGTTCCTGCTCAGCTCTTTGAGCCGCAAGACGATTCTGCGCTGGAAAGAAGAGTTGGGAATGTTATGTACAATGAAGACAAACCTTGGACGATTGCGAAGTTTATACGGCGTCGAATGGCAGCTGGGTTTCGATTCACTAAATACTTTCAATAATAAAGGGAATGATTTGAAAAGTTAACGTACTTGGCTCTCCAAAGTCAGGAGGGGGTCTGGAGTTGTCTTGTAGAGGTTCGGCCATGTTGACCTGAGTTTGAGGGGTCACAATCTGAAAATAATGATATTGACGCTAGCAGTACTTTTCAACAACAACAGGTCGGGAAAGCTGAGTAGAAAGTGTATACTTTGATTGAAGTAACGGATGGCAAGAGAGACACAGACAGTAACCACAAGTCGTAAAAAGTAGGCGCTCATCTCTCGCCCCGCCCAGTTCTACATCCCGACCGTTGCTTCCGCCCATCCTCCTTTCTTCTGTGTCTCCTCCAGAGGAGAAGAACGGATAGGAAAGGTATCTAATGATTTCCTCATTGCACTTTTGAACGAAGATGGGGAAGGTTTGGTCACACATCAAAAGTAATTAGTTTCAAATTTCATATCGTACTTGGGAAAGGGAAGTATGGTGCAATTCGATACCATTTGATTGGTCTGTTGATGGTTAGCAAAGGACAAGGGCCGTGAAACTGTTAGATAAGGTGTAAGAAAAGTTCGTCTTCAGCCCAAGCACAAGAAGGAGAGAATGGTGGTACGGAACACGAAGCTGAGAGGCCCATGGCACACGAAGCAAAACATAACTTTCAAACTTCTTGCAAAACAGTGTCAAGGTCACAGAGGTGTCTTGTCAGTCTTGCTAAGTAGCCGCTAAGTAAACATTTCCTAAAGTGGAGGACACCAAAATATTTATGTCATTTATGTTTTGATTTGAAAAAATGAGAGAGAATTCAAATCACCTCGTGGCTGCCGGAGTGGACAAACAGAAATGGAGGCCGATAGGGGAGGAAAGGGAGAAATAGTAACGGGTAGTGTAGTGTTTATCAAAAGAGCAGAAAAGAGAGAGAAGAGAGAGAGAGCGATGCTGTCTGGGGATCCAATATTAGAGACTTATTTTCTTCGAAACATTTCATTCATAAAAAGAGAAAATGTCGAGAACGGTGCGGATGCTGAATGTGCGAAGGGAAAGGATGAAAACAAGGATGAAAAAATAAGCGAGAGGTATGAAAATAGAGGGTAAAGACTGGTGCAGTTACTGTGTTTCTGCACTTAAAGACTTGGAAGACGGGAGAGAGAGGGACAAATGTTATCTTAGTTTCCACCACCGTTCATCTGGTTTCCACGAACTAGGCGTTGGATTTCCGCCATGGCGTTCTGAAGCTCCGCCTCCCTTTCGGCAATTTGGCGTTGCTGCTCTGAAAGTCTCGAAAAAGATGAATTTTGCCTTCAGACAAGGTCTGATGTTTCCATAACTCACCTCTATCGACGAGTTCCAGTGCGTCAAGACGCTGAACCACTTCTTGCAGTTGTTGGTAGCGAGCTGAAAGAATGGTGAATGGAAGGAATGTATTCTGTACACGAACCCTGGGAATCAGCAATCATCACCTGCAACTGGGCAATCAGGTTGAGAACTTGCTGATCCGGCTGGTCTGAAGAAACAAACTTGTTAAAGCACACTCTCAAAGCATACCTGGCTGTCCTCCGATTTCTTCCGGCTGGTCATTCTCTTGGCGAGGAGGCATCGTTTTGAAGTTCTTGGACAAACCTGAAAACGTTGTGATCTCTGTGTGTACACTAATGGGCGCGAAGAGGGAATCGATCAATTCGAAATACGGAATGAAGAAATAGACTACAGCAAGTGCGACCGAAATTTCGAAATCTGTTGCGAGAAAAAACCAGATTATTTCATAAGAAATCGATGGTCAGGTGAATCATCCGGGATCCCTTTGAAAATATGGGAAAGAAAAGGAAAGGGAGAGAAGGAGAGGCGCAAAATATGACCCTACATTTTAGGACGTTTAATCAAAAGTTGAAATTGAGAGAGCAAACGGCTGGCATCTCCTAGCTCAGGACATGTGCCAAATGGGGTTGCCTTTTGGTTGTGGTGCCAGTCACGCAAACAACAGCCACAGGTGGTGGGAGGGGACTAAATGATGTGGCAGAAAGAGTTCTCACATCTGCATCAGGCACACCAAACTTTGTTTACTTAGGGATGGAAAGCTTAAAAAAGTTGAGTTCAGTTGGGGAGACAACTAATAAAGAATTGTTTTCTTCAAAACATTTTATTCATATAAAGAGAAAATGTAGTGAACGGTGCTGAATGTGCGAATGGAAGAGATGGATGCAAAGAGAGGGAGAGGGATAGAAAGAGGGAGGATTAACTGAAGGAGAGTTAGACACGGTTAAGAAGAGAAACGAATGTTATCAGTTTCCACCGTTGCGCTGGTTTCCAGGAGCCTGGCGAACGGCGTTCAATTCAGCCAAAATATTCTGGATCACCACATCGAGTGCGTTTCTTTCGGCAGTTTGGCGGTCGAAGTCTGGGAAAAATGAACAATATTGATTTCAACTACAGACAAAGTGTGTTATTTTCAATTACTCACCTCTCAGAGCCTGCTCCAAGTTTGCGAGGTGCAGCGCCTGCTCACGGCGAATCTCATTGATCCGCTGATCGAGTCGGTCGATCATTTGCTGAATCTGCTCACGCTCGTTGTCTGGAGAAATGAATTGGTTGAAGCACATTTCCCAATGTATACGTACCCAAGTTTCCCTGGATGTCTTCTGGGTGGTCGTTCTCTTGGCGGACAGGCATTGTTCACGGTGGTTTGATGTTTTGGAAACCTGGAAGGATTGCGATTTGTGTCTGTACACTAATGGACGGGAAGGAGTGAGTAATCGATTGGAAAAATGTTCTACGAATTGCCCGAATGATTCATCAATCAAGTTATAGAGAAGAGAAGGAAAGAGAGAAACGCTAACAAGATTGTTTTCTCATTTTTGCACCTCCTATTGCAATTTGGGAAAGGGAAAGAGAGGGTGCGAACGGTTGGCATTTTTTGCTCTGTGCCAGGTGCAAAACGGGTCGCCTCTTAGTTCTGCTGCTGGTCACGCAAAAACAAACAGAGATACTGTTGAAAAAAAGAAACGGAATGTTTTGGAAGTATGGAATCTCACATCTGCTTCAAACACACCAAGTTTTGGGTACTCGGGAAACGAGAACTTTGAAAAAGACTACAAGAAGAGGTGAGTAGTGGAACCAAAGCAGCGAAAATGAGAAGACTGTTAGCGACCAAGGAGCTCAATGTCCGAATGAGTCATTGATAGAGTGACAGAGAAGAGGAGAAGAGATAGAAAAACGAAATTCTTGCGAACGGCTAGCGCTTTCTGCCCGGGCCAAGTGCCAAACGGGGCGTCTCTCGGTTTGGGTGCTTGTCCAAAGAATCACAGAAAGAAGAAGACCGGTAGAGGAAGGCAGCGGCGCGGACGCCCCGCGTGTAAAGCGGAAGAGAGGATACCAGGAGACGGAGAGTTTCTGAGAGAGCGACTGGGTCGTTTCATTGGTGGATGAGAAGGGGCAAATTCGAAGCGGATGAAGTGATGGAAAAGAGGAGAAGAGAGAGAAACGGGAAGATTGTTCTTTCATTTCTGCACCCCCATTGTAAGTTGGGAGAGGGAAATGGAGGGAGCGAACTGCTGGTACTTTCTGCACCAGTCCAGGTGCCGAATGGGTCGCTTCTTGATTTGGGTGTTAGTTCGAGGCAGAAATGAACAACCGACATAGTCGGGGAACATTTTGAAACATGGCAAGTAGTGAAACCCAAGCAGCGAAAACGAGGAGACGGCTAGCGCCCAAAAAATTGATT
>LR538469.1:24453-126429 GCA_900883565.2 Caenorhabditis panamensis | reverse complement strand
GAGAGAGAGAGAGAGAGAGAGAGGAACGAAATTCTTGTTCTCTCATTTCTGCACCTCTCATCGTAAATTGGGAGAGGAAATTGGAGGGAGCGAACGGCTTGAATTTTCTGCCCCAGGCCAGGTGCCAAACGGGGCGTCTCTCGGTTTGAGTGCTTGTCCAAAGAATCAATGGGAGAAGAAGAACGGTAGAGGAAGAGAGCGGCGCGAACCCCCCCCCCCCCTCGCGTGTATTACAAGGAGACGGAGAGTTTCTGAGAGAGCGACGGGGTCGTTTCATTGGTGGATGAGAAGGGGCAAATTCAAAGTGGATGAAGTGATAGAAAAAAGGAGAAGAGAGAGAGAAACGAGAAGATTGTAGAGAGAAATGAAGGGAGCAAATAGATGGTACTTTCTGCACCAGTCCAGGTGCCGAACGGGTTGCTTCTTGGTTTGGGTGCTAGTCCGAGGCAGATCTGAACACATGAACAACCGACATAGTCGGGGAACATTTCGAAACATGGCAAGTAGTGAAACCCAAGCAGCGAAAACGAGGAGACGGCTAGCGCCCAAAAAATTGATTGTCCGAATGACTCATTGATAAAAAAAATAGAGAAAAGGGGAGAAGAATCAATAAGAGAGACAGAGAAACGCACTGCGCCCCCCATTGTAAGTTGGAAGAGGGAAATGTATGGAGGGAACGGTTAGCACTTTCTGCCGGGGCCAGGTGCTAAACGAGTCGCTTCTTGGTTTCGGTGCTAGTCGGAGGCAGAAATAAACAACACCAAAAAAAAGAGAGGGACAAGGAAGAGAAAAAGAGCGGCGCGAACGTCCTGCGTGTGAAGCAGAAGAAAGGATACCAAGAGAATGAGAGGTACGAGAGTTGCTGAGCGAGTGGCGCGATCGTTTTATCTGTAAATGAGGAGAGGCGGATTGGAAGTAGGCTGGGAGAGAGTAGAAGGAAGACCTGGCGTTGTTGCTGTCTATCTGAAGCCGGAGGCAAATACCATAGAAAGTTAGAGCGACAAAGGCCGCATGATCTCTTTCCGTCCTCCTGTCTGCTGGCCGCCGTGTTTGTTTGCGCACACCAAGTTGAAACGGTAGATAGGAAACATTTCATAACAGAAACGTTGGAATAAAAGACTGTTGTTTTACGAGTTTTTGTTTTTTACAATTGTTTTTTAGTTAACATTCATTCAAAGAACAAGTACTCTGAACTCAACAGGGAGGAAGCAACAAGGGAAATAAGCTTACTACCCTAACATCATAACGGGGAAGGGGAAAGGGAAAGGATAAGGTGATGCGACGGAACAAGCAGAGAAGGAAGAAGAAAAACGAGCATCTACTGATCATCCTCATCGGAATCTTTGCGCGCTTTGCGCACCCCGCGTCTCTCCTTGTTGTGATCCTCCTGGTACTCCTTCAAGATCTCCTTGCAGTTGGAGAGCTCGGCTGCAGTGTATTCCGAGCGCCAAACCGGGTGGGTGAAACCCTTCCACTGGACGAGGTAGACGCGGCGTCCAGTCGTTTCATCTTTGCGGTGGGAGATGATCTTCTCGACTTCATGATGTGCTGGAATGCTTGGCATATTACAGTTTTGCATTCGGATTTAGAGGAACTCACTCTCACTCCCGTCGTACTTGTCTCCGCTGACGTGACACTTATATTGAATAAGGCGTTTGTAGTCTTTGTCCTGGAAATGATCATCTTTTCAAAAATGTCAGTGCTCTGAGCATTACTCACCGATTCGAAATGTTTCTCGGTCAAATAGACTGGGTTCTTGAGTTCCTTCAGCTTGACCTGGTACTTGACGATTCCGTGAACCTTCTTGTAGCGGATGAAGCGGTCCAAAGTGTATTTTGTCAGGTTCACAACCTGATGCTCATACACTTTGTTGACCATGACTACCTGGAAAAGAAAGACAAAAGTGAGTTTGGGGGAAAAGAAGAGAGTTCTACAAGACAGAAACAACGCTGGGCGAGAAAAAAGAAGCATCTTCTGTGCCCGCCCCTTCGTCGTCCGAAGCCTTTGCGGCTTGGTGAGAGAAGCAGAGACAACAGATGTACTGTTTTCAAGAGAAACTAGAGAAAAAGCGTGTTGGCAGAATGCCCGATTTCATAAACGGGGGGCTGTGGGCCACAGAGAGACAGTGAGAGTGCCTGGACAGGTCGCTGGGGACGCCATTGGAAGAGAGAGAGAGTGCTGGAGAAGAGGAGATGATATGGAGTGTGGAAAGGAGATGGGAATCAATGCTTACAATGAGTTAGAATGGTCGAGAACAGTAGGACAAACCGACACGAATGGTTTTCATCAGATGGCTCTTCAAATGGCTGGAAAGAAGCAGAACATGGAGAAAAGAGAAATGAAGAATTATCCGAAATGGCAAATGGTGTTAGGAGTATCACTTTCAAAGACCGTTCACATCTTATAAACATTTGGATACATCTTTCGGCACACAGTGTTGCCTCAAAGGGCGTATAGTGTCACCGAATACTCTTCGTTAGCGAAAACATCTGCTGATCCGTCCAGCCGCCCGACGAGTAGTTTATAAACAATTTGTCAGAAAGAACGGTATTTTCGCTTCTGTTCGCGGCATCGGAGAGAGGAGGGGAGTTCTTGTGATTAAATATGAGCAAATTTTATGGAAATGTCCATTTGTAGCCAAATATAAAGAAAAAGAAAAGAAAAATACAGGACAGAAGATTCAGAGACGCATGATATGTACGTGAAGCAAAACATAAGTTCAAATTTCGTGCTTGGCACCGTTAAGGTCACAGCGGTGTCCTTTCACTTTTGCTACGTGACCGCTAAGTAAACATATTCAACAGTTTTTGAAAGTCAAAACGTTGAAGTCATCCCTGTTTTGATTCAAACTTGAGAGAATGAGGAATTTGGAAGAGGGTTCAAAAGGAGAAGTGATATAAGCAAACATAGACGGCGGTCGGCAGAAAAAGGACGGAAAGTGATAAAGGGCAATGTAGGGGTGATCATGTTCGGTCTCATGGCTTTGTCACATAACGGTGCCGCCACTGAACCTCTGCCGGGCGCCGGTTTTGTTTGCGCACACCACATTTGCACTTTTCAAAGTACAAAAGTAGAGGAGGTGGTTTGAGAAAGAGTCGAAAATTGGGCCGGCAACTTTTTGGTGTCTGAACTGTTTCCGATGTGGAATGGTCGGCTCATAAGAGAAGCGGAATGATGCTTTCGGACATTTGAAATCAAAATCACTCTGGCTATGGCCAACTTATCAATTGGAGGTATGACAGAATAACAAGAAGAAACGAAAGTTGATGAAACACCTTTATTCACACGAAAACTGGGGGAAAAAAAAGAAAAAAAAGTAGAGAATCGGAGGATGTGGGGAGATGGAGTTGAGCGGCAGGAGGTGGAGGAGTCCACGCTCAGATGCCTTCGTGGTCGATGTTGAAGCGGGCAATCTGAGCGTCGAGGCGAGCAAGAAGATCCAGGTGGGCAGCCTCTGCGGCAGCGATGCGGGCAGCTTGGTCTGGAAAAGAAATGGATTGTGTTTTGGGTTTCCGAATGGGGCAAAGGTAATAATTCGAACGTTTTTGTTCCGTTGAAACTTCAAAAATTTGATCAAATTGCGGTTTCACATCAAAAAATGTCAGTGAACACTACGAACCTCTGAATTTCCTTCTGTTACATGAACAAAAACTATTCTAATGAACTCTTATGGGTATAAAACTTGAATGATTTAACTGTCAAGGTTTCTAATACAGTATCTCAATTCAATTTAGCAGTGGCATAAAGAAATTTGACTTTGAACTGTTTCTGAACAGGTAAATTCAACAGAAACGACTCACCTTGTTGCTGCCGCGCCATCGCCGCCACGTCCTCGACCACCCGCTCCTGGATCTCTGAAAGAACAAAGGTTCAAATTAGAAACATATCAAATTCACTAACCTTGCATCTCCTCCACCACTTCCTGCAACTCCAAATTCATCGGCACCGCGGCCTGCACCGCTGGCTCGTCGACGGGTGGAGGGGCCTGCGCCTGGACTCCTTGGGCTTGAGCCGCTTGAGCCGCTTGAAGACCAGCAACGTCTGAAACATTTAATTGAATATAAAACTCATAGTAGGTTTGACATACCATTGGCGTCTCGGACTGGAACCGGCGGCTGGTGGGGATCCTCTCTTGGCGACATAATCAGAGCAGCGATGGAGTACTCTGAAAAATTGTACAGATTGTTTCAATCTTTTTGACGAGAAAACGAAATACAAGAGTCGGGACACAACGGAATCGAGTGGAACACAAGAGAAACAAGAAACGGTACAACAACGGAAAACGAGAAGAGCAGAAGAACACAAAAACCGACGAAACTCCTCAAACGGATTGGCGGAGCGGGTCAGCAAACGCGCTCTGCTGGACAGAGAGTTTCCTGCGCTCTCTTTTTTGACCCGTTCTCTTGTTTTTCTTTGATTACTCGGAGAGAGAAAACCTTCTAAACAATGACAAGTCTATTGAGACACAATATGAAACAAAAGAACAGAAAGATGTGATCAATTTGGTACAGGAGTTGATATGTTTCGTTTGCACCCTCTTCTTCAAGTTGAATGAATAAAGTGAAGGATTGTAATCAAAGTTTGAAAAAGTTTGGATGACTGTTAGAACAAAAACAAGAACAGAAGAATAGATTTCAAATCACCTTCTATTTAGGCAGTTCAACTATGATGTGAGCAAACAGAAATGTCGGGCGACAGAAATGGGAAGAGTAATGGTGTAGAGGTGATTATATGCAATCTCATCGCTTTGTCACATAATGGCGCCGCCATTCCTACTCTGTCGGTCTCCATGTTTACTTGCTCACGTCACCGATAAAGTGCAAAAGTGGAAAGTGACTCGAATGATTCTTTCCTTTGTTTCGGAGTATTTTGGTGGGATACGGATCGGCTACGGAAAAAAAGATGTTGATTGGATCCTTTCCTAAATGATCTGGAGTCGTGATATGATAACGACAGCAACGATTTGGTTGACAGATTGCCAGAAGGAGAAAGCAATAACCAAAAACAAAATGACTGTTGAAGTGAAGCTGGTTTTATTAAAAAATAACGGAGCGAAAAGAGAATGATAGATGGACCCAGTAGAATAGGAATACAATCAGAAGATATTGAAATGATAACAACTGTTTTAAATTTGCCTGTAAGGAGGAATGAGCCAAGGACAATCAGTTCAGCTTTCTTCTTTTTGGTGTATTTCTCTTCTTGGCCAACTCCGTTTTGAGATTCTCGAGATTGTACTCTTCTGCCAACTCGTTCTTCTCTTCCTTCTCCAATTCACTCTCTTGCATCAGAAACTTCTCACACTGAGCCGTCACGCGTTCAGCTTCGTACATTCTCGACATCTCCAGAAGATCAGCAACAATGTTATCTGAAAAAAGCATGATCAGTTTATGTGAGTTTGAGAACGTTCGCTTACCATCAATGTCTGGTGCAGTATGAATAACTTGAAGGAAATGTTGGAAGGTTCGAGGGGAAATCTCATTCAATTCCACTTGTTCCTGATTGGCCTCACGGAACAAACCGAAAAACATTGATTTGAAGAACGGGGATTGAAAAGCGAGAGTTCTCTTGTTGACATGGAACTTGTCCTGTCCAACCAGAATAACTACATCAGTGATATCAGGAACTGGTTCCTGGAAGTCAATGGTCTTCTTGAAAGGTTCCGTGACTTCCACATGGAACTCTAGAGTGATCGTAGCACCCCTTTCATTAAGTCCAAACGTCTCGTTATTAAAAAATTGGGTTTTGGAGATGACATCATTTGTTCCCTTCTTGAAGATGACATCGTATGTGTCCTGTTGAAGTATCTCGTCTCTTCTAGTGATTTTGAAATTTACTTTCACTAGTTTATCCACTTGGTTTTCCGGAAAACTGCACTTGAACCAGACTTGCCTTGTTCCATTCATCACTTCCATTGTCCTGAAACATACTACTTTGAATCAAACGCTAGAAAAGCATGCACAAAAGGAAAAAGACTAAAAGACTTACCATTCCCCACCACAATGATATTCCGTGACAACTACCGACGGTTTTGATTCCCACTTTCGAATGTTTCGAACAGTGTGTTTCATGGCGAAGGTTTGAATGGACTCCATTATTGACGAAATGAGGCGAGAAAGGACGATGAACACTAAACGTAGCGTCGATGAGACGAAGAAGACAATGAATGAATGGGTACACTGAGCTGAGCTGTTTGCACTAAGAGTATAGAGTAAAGACAATCGAAAATGGCGTTTTATTGAACGCAAAATAGTCGATGCGGCGCGTCGTGCAGTAAAGAAAAGTGAAGAAAGAAACAAGTACAAAACACATTATGTTATCACGGAGATGTCATAAACCAACAAACAAATAGTGGACTATTCCCATTCGTTCTGAAAAACAGCCCAAAAAACACAGAAAACAAACAAACAAGAACACGCAAACTGCTTCGTTAGTTTTCAGGCCTTTTCCTCGGCGAAACTGTCCAATTTTTACCTTCCGTGTCTTTTGTAATCATTAAATCAACTCTCTCCATGTAAAACTCCACAAAAAAAAACTAATTTATCTGAAAAACAGGTCTGAACGTTCATTTTCGCGCCACTTTGTCGATTGGCCGCCCCCGCCCGCCGCGCGCACCCTCACCTCGCTCTCTCGCCGTCTAACCATGTCTCTCCGTCTTTTGCCCACCGCCCACTCATTCCCTCATTTGTCGCTGCGGCGGACGGTGACTCTCCGTCGCTCTCTCTCGCTCGCTGTTTTCTGTTGACATTTGCGTGCGATTATCGATTTTTTGCTTGTCCGCAACCTTTTAGCCTACTTTTGACGCGTTTTCTTCGTTCTTTCCGTGTTTTTCTTCTCTTTTCTTTGCAAATTTCCCGTTTTTCTTCGACGAATTTGGTTTTGCAGGTTGACAACATGACTAACTCGTCTTCCCCAAGCAGCGCCAACTCGTCGGAGTCGAAGCAAGTTGATTTATCAATTGGCGACAACCAACCGGAGGATTCCACTCGTTTCTCCGCCACAGCTTCCCTCGCTAACATTGGATTCCACCTCTTCGGCGACAACAACTCGACTTCAAACTCCGGATCGTACCACTTGGCCAATGAGATGCAGTACGAATGTCATGTTGACGAGAAGGACGCATCTAACGTGATGGTTTCCACCGCCCGCGTCATGATTGGAGCAGAAGTTGTGGTCAGCGACGATTCCAACGAAGCGATTGCTTTCGACATGCCGTTGCCACCATTCTCGTCTTCCTCGTTCCAACGCTCATCTACACCAATGGACGGAGTTGAGGAGAAACCACCGGGCGTCGAGGCCATCGTCATTGCTGGAGAACGGATTGTTCTGAAGGATTGGACAAAAGACGATCTCGAGGAGCATCTCCGGAAGAAACTGATCCACCACCAGCAGATGATGGACAAATACCAGTTTGAAGAGAGCGATGCGAGACGTTTGGTCGCCATGGCGTTGGACTTCATGAATCTTGCGTCTGCCCTTGCCACAAACCAGAGAAAGAAGTACGACGAGGTCCTTGACGCTTTGTTGAGTTTGAAAGACGGTGGTCTTCTGAACTGCGAGCCGGATGACAGCCTTGTCACTGTCTTCGAATTGTAAGTCAAATTGCATTGCTGTTTTCTAGTAACATACTGTCTTCCAGAGACGAGGAGAAGTGGGAGGCCATGAAGGAAGAGCAGTCGTCAGAGCTCGACGAGTCCGAACAAACTGGTGCGACCAACAGAAGCGACCAGCAAGTCTACGTGGACGACATTGCCAATCACGTCTCCATCAAAATCTCCGAGAGGTATGTTGAAGATAATGGGAAACAGGAACTCTAGTCATGAATTCAGATTGGCTACACCAGAGCTCGTTCCTTCTCCGGAGCCAGCCTTGTCTCCAGAAGACGGCTTGGACAGTTCGGCACCAATCGAAGAGGACTCTCCAGTTCAATCCCAACCACCATCAACTCGATTGGAAGTGATTGCTGATGTCATGAACTCTGGAAAGGACTCCGGCGAGCCTGACAGTTCTGCAATCATCCAAAAGGACTCCCCAATTGGAACAAACCAACTATCAACGCAATTGGAAGTCCGCGAAGACGTCGTGGATTCTGGAAAGGGCTCTGACGAGTCTGACAACATCGCCTCGATCCAAGACGAGTCTCCAGTGGACATCCAGCTCCCACCAAGTCAACTGGAAGTTGTTGAGGACTTTGTCGATTCTGGAAAAGGCTCCAGCGAGTCTGACACCAGTGTTGCTCCCAACACTTCTTCTTCTTCTGACGACGGAAACAACAAGTCGGATGTTTCTTCTTCATTGGAGTGTAACAGTTCCGCACCAATCGGAAATGGCTCTACAGTTCAAGACCAAAACAAGTCAGTCGACGTTGCTAACAAGAGTGTGAAGCTGCGTGCCAACACATCTGATGCAGCGGAGAACGAGTTGGAGAGGGTTATGACCTCAATGCTGAAGAAGAGAAGGTTTGTGGATTCTGAAGAGTTCGAACATAAAAATTTTGCTTCAGGTCGGCCCAGTGGACAAAGTTGGTGAGCTTGGACAATACCTCGGAGACTACTTCACCGGAACCAGACTCCCAGGATGTCGTCGAACCAACCACTCAAGTTCTTCCGCAGTCGGACATTGTGGATAAATCTAGTGGTTCCCAACATGTCGAAGACTCCACCACCGAGGATGTTCAAGTTGAGAAGGATGCGTCGAATGAGTCGAGCGGACTGGTCAACACGGGGAACAACTCCATTCTATCGGAGCCAGAGTACCCATCCTGTGCATCACTTGCCGCAGAAGTTCGAGCTGCCCCGCAGATGGAGATTGAGGCGGAAGAGCCATTCCAGATGCAACACGTGGAGGAGTCAACTACTCCAGTCGCTCAGGTTGCAATGGATGTGTCGGACGAGTCGATCTACAAAGACAACAACTCTACAACATCAGAGCCGGAGTCCGAGACCGTCGCAACACTGGAGTCGGACCATGAACTCAACATCCACATCCAACTCATCAACGACTTGATCGCCGAAGTCGAGCAGGATCCGTCGGAAGCGTTGAGCGATTCGATCTACGCTGAAGACGTTCCGTCTACTGCCACGTCGGAGTCAGAGGACTCAACCAATGCCTCACTGCCATCATCAGTTCAACTGGATGAGTCAGCTGAACACCAACTTGATTCTCGTCAAACCTCTCCAGTTGTTGAAGAGGAGCCAGCCGTTCTCTCACAAGTGACTGCTCATCATGTTCAACAAGACGAGCCATGTACACAAGTCCTTCAACCAGTTGCTTCACATGACAACAGCACCAGCAGTGACCAGCTGAAAGCTTTGCCAAAGGCAAGTTTGTCCTGCAAAATGGCTGGAGCGGCTTCGAAGTCCAAGAAAAGGGTGCAGAAGAAACATCAGACGAAGTTGGACGCGAAGATGTCTTTGGAGATGGAATTGCTTCCAATCCCAATTCTGACTGAAGCGGAACAAGACCATCTTGCAGCCGTGACAAGGGACAAGCTGTGCTTGGCCTTTTTGAATATGTTCCATGTGGACGAATGTACCGGTGAGTTAATCAATAGGGTTTTTAAGTGTCAACTGACTGTTTTCAGGATCGGTACAGAAGTTCGACGTGTTGGATAACATCCAAACGTTCTGCAAGTCAAACTTGTACCCCCAAAAAAAGGCCTCATTCGACATGGAGATATTTGTGTCGAACCGCGTCGACTTCAGCAAGAAGAACCACAAGAATGGAGTCATCGCCATGTATAGAAGTCTCCGACAGCTGATTGTCAACCGCATGACATTTGATGAGATTGCCATGGCAACCTTGTGCTATTTGTTCACAAAAAAGAACAAACCAGACGTCTTGAAGGAGATCGAGACAAGACTCTTCGATCAAGTCCAAGAGGTCACCTTCGATTACTTGCAAGGCAAGCTGGACAAGTATTTGATGACTGAGAAGTCTGTAAATACCCCGGAATCAACTAACAAAGGTAAAATTCAGAGAGATGTGTTCAGATTTCAACTATTCTGTCTTTTAGGTGACACCAGTCACTCCAAAATGGATCAGATCCTCCCCAAGTACTACACAACGGAGTTGTTCAACAACCACATGAGCTACCACCAGGAAAAGGCGTCGTCCAACTCGCTCCACGCCCACTTTGCTGTCATCTACGAGCACCTCTCCAAAACATCCATCAACAGTGAAAGACTGGACGAGGACTTCCAGACGCTGGCCAACTGCACCGACGAAGCTGTCCTTGTGGATCTGGAATACGACTACTTCCACAAGGTATTCCGAATTGTGCAGTCGCGGGAAGATCTGAAGAACTTGGTCTCCAAGTTTGGATTCCAGATTGCTAGCAACAACTAACTTTTGTCACAAATCAAATGACTTTCACATGTATATTGATTGTATATTGATGTTTTATTTGTACTTCACGGGTTATGATACCTTTCCTTGTCAAAAGTTAACTAACCCTTACCCACCAAACAATAAAATATTGTTCTGTACAACGTGTTTTGTTTTTTTCTTGTCTTTCCAGTACTTCCAGCTCTTTCTCTTGAACTTCTACGCTGATGACAAGATATCTCATTCTAACTTGCACATTGGGTTTGCGGCTGCTAAATCACTGAACCGAACTCAGCCCATTACACTACAACATGTTTTTCTTTCTCTACGGATACACTATTCTTTCTGAGCAGTTTTAGAATAGCAGTTTATTTCTAGCCAGTCGCATATGAGTTTATTAGAAGGGGGAGGGAAGGAGGGGGCAGTAGTTTGGAAACTTAGAACCCTCTCCTCTTTCTAGGAATCCTGATCGTCTCGTGCTTGGTGTTCCGTAGTGTCTTCTAAAGCAGGAACTTAGACATTTTCAAAGTTGTGATGTACCTGGAGGTCTTTACCCTTCAAGAAGTGTAGCTTCTGAAGATATTTCTGTCCCTTCCTGCTGTTCAACGTCTGTTGGAGCATCTTCTTGCGCTGCCAAAGTAGGGAAATAATTGAAAGAGTCGATGAAACTCTTGGGCGTGTTCAGAAAGGGCAATCGTTATGCTGGACGAGTCCGTTTATCTTCTGGGGATGAACATCGGTGGGCCATGGGTGTGTGTGCCTGAAAATTGGACAATGGAAATGAGTTCCATTGCCTCTACTCTCACATTCAACTTTTCTAGGAAGGAATCCCTAGCTTTGTCGGGGCGCAGGCAGTGGTTTCAGAACTTCCAATCTCCTTTTGAGCTTTGAATATGGGCGTAGTGGAGGCTGTAAGAAACAGAGAAAGAGGTAGAAAGCACAGCTTCCTAATAGTCGGTTCCATTAGGCCCACACAACCTGCACATTGTCCTGTACAACTTGCTCAACCCAATAGCGCCTTTCACATCCCGCACAGCAAAACTACATTTCAAAAATAACGCCCAGTCCACCTTCCTAGATCTCTCTCCCACCGGCCGAACAGGTTTGAGATCAAGGAAGGTGGTGACACTCATCAGCCAACACGTCTTCGTAGTAATCGCCTTACAACAAATACGTATTGGCTAATGGAGTGTCTGAAAATTTCTAATATCTGGAACCTAGAATCTGAAATTGAAAACACGCCCCCTCCCCCATCCCCCAAACAAGTTTATTCCGCTGAGTGCTCCCAGCGCTCAAGAAGCAACTTCCTTCTGCTGTTAAATCCGATCTTATGAGACGATGACGTTGATCTGTGTCTGCACGCAGCCATGAAGCCACTTCCTTTCGAATCTGTGCACGATTGGCAATGGGTCGCTGATCCATTTCCGCGTCAACTGTGACATATCCCGAACTTGACGACCTGGAATCATGAATTGTCTAACATAACATAGATCTAGAACATAGCCACTGAAGCTAGTTTTCTGAGGAATCCCTGGGTCATTCACAGAAGCTAGGTTTTCTGTCAAAACAACTCTGCAAATCCGTCACCTTATGCTCGGTATCCACACAAAACTCTGTCAAGCAGATCAACGGAGTGTCGATAGATGACTGAAAAAAGATGATGATACATACGTCACTGCACAAACTACCCACTTTTACTCCTCGGGCTACCGATCAATGGTCAGTGTGTGACATCCAGACGGATATCGGCCTTCAAATACTCCATACGCCACTTTGCTTTCGATAAATTGGTGTTCTGAAATAGAAGCTAGTTTTTCTGTCAAACGCTGCAAAACCGTTACCTGTATACTCGGTATCCGCATCAAAATTCTGGAGCAGCGACTTGCTCAAGTTGATGACCTGCATGACTTGTGCTGGATCTGTTTCTGAAAAGATAAACGCAATAGTAGCAGGGTTTCAGACTTCAATAGACCAACAAAACCTATTAACTCAGCGTCACGTGCAACCTGCTCAGCCCAACAGCGCTTCTATATGCTGCACAGCTCATCAGTTACTTCTACAATCTACTCAGCTCAACACACCGCACAGCGCAACTACATTTCGAAAAGAACGCCCAGTCCACCTTCCTAGATCTCTCTCCCACCGGCCGGATAAGTTTGAGAGCTAGGAAGGTTGTGACGCTCATCAGCCAACACGTCTTTGTAGTAATCGCCTTACTACAAATACGATTAGCTGATGAAGTCTCCGAAAATTTCTGAAATCTGAAATCTAAAAGCCTAAAGAAAACAAGACGTCCCCCTTCCCATCCCCCAAACAAGTTTATTTCGTTCTGTGCTCCCAGGACTCTAGAAACCACTTCCTTCTGACGAAGAAGCCGATCTGATGAGCCGACGATGCTGAACTTCATCGATGACTGTTGCTCTTCATTTGCATTTTGGTGTCCTCTGGTTGTCACTGTTGGCTTTGTCATATCTCCATTGATTCCTAGAAACGACAAGAATCAGTTTCATGACCCAAACAAAGCTAAAGCTTACTTGTTGGCTGACCAATTCCGTGTTTCTCTGTGTTCGTAGTCGGTTTTGCCTTCTTTCGCTGGAGCATCCTGATCCATCTGCTTTTGGTTAACCGTAGGGTCTCTGAAGCAGGAACTTGAAGAAGTCCAAAGTTCTAACGTGGGTGCCTGGGAATGAACGGCGGCCGGCTATGAAGGTGTTGCAGCCTGAAAATTGGAGAATGGAAATGAGTTGCATCGCCTCAACTCTCACATTCAACAAATCCTTCGCTAATATCCATAGGTTTCTCGTCGTATAAGGGCGTGTTGGTGCTTGGTGCTGGAGGCTTCGAAGAGTAGTCGAGGCGATGTCGGTGTGTGTCGAGTGAGATGTGTCTGAAATGAGGAAATTAAAAAGCGGGAAACATTTTAACAAATCGAGCAGGCTGAAGCCTTTAGCAGCTTTTCTCGGAAGAGGTGGACGTCTGATGTGGATGTCAGAAAGTTCCGGTCGTCACAAGTCTCTGGTTGTTTGCTGATTGCTGTCACTTGGCCAATCGCTCGCAGTTTTGCGGTAGTTTGCAGTTTGTCGGTTGCTCGTTGCTGGCTGCTTGTTGGCAGTTGACATTGTTGGCAGTTGAAATTGTGTTGTTGGTTGTTGCTTAGTAGCTTTGAAGTGAACAATGCATTTGTCTCCATCAGCAAGAAGGTGTTTCTTGGCTGAATTCCCTCTGCTTCCATTGACGGTGTCGTTCTCATTGAAAAATAAGACTTAGAAAAGTCGTTTTTACTATTAGCACTGTTGTTGATTCAAAAACATTTTCTCCGGATGAAATTTAACAAAAAGCGAACCAAAAGTTGGATTTTTTGCATCAGGAGAGTAAACATTGAGAAAAAGACTTTCAAAACTGTTATCAAGCTGATGTAACACCTAATGAAAGCCTCCAATCCCGCTCCTACAGGCCAATAGGAGAGAAATTGGAGCTGGCTGGTTGGCCTCCCAGCATCTTATAAGTTCTAAGGATAAACTCGATAACAATTTTGAAGGCTACTTAGCAATGACAAAATTTTGCTTTTCTATTTTCAAAAATTTCAAAAAGAAACGTACAGTTTAGGTGACATGGTTGAGACGGACCGAAGACTGGAGTGGTGCATGGACGAATACGATGCGCGGTGAATCTAAAAATAACGGAAAATTGTAGAAAATTTCCCATTTTCCCCCAAATTTTTACCTTTTTTCCGGTAAGTCAGAACCATACTTGTAGGGGCTGTTGAATGAGAGTAATGTGAGTCCTGGAAAAGAAAAATTGAGACTTGAAACAAAGAATTATCAGCGAAAAACGTGCGAAAAATAGTAGGCCGGATGAAAAAGTTCATTTTTCCACGTTTTCTCTCAAAATTTCAGTGATTTTGAATCAAAATTGCAGATATACAGGCTTCCAATTAATTCTGAAGTGAAAAACGGATCGGATTTTACCCAAAACACAACGAAAAACCGTGAAAAACGAGAAAACCGGAAGGAAAATGCGGGAAAATGAAGAAAATGCGCGAAAATGATGAGAATAAACACGTGTTCGCTCGATCATGTGAACGTTGAATACTCAGCCAGCAGCCAAATTGCGGGTCTCGCAACGAAGGCGCTGCGACAGAGCGCAAAAGCCGAAACTAAACTTGGCCTAGAGCCTCGTGGACTAGAATCCTCTGGCCGAGGGCAGGACGAAGCTCCGTTAGACCCGAGCGCGCATAGTTTAGCGGTGGGGGAAATTTAAATAAAAGTTTTAGACGATTTCAGAGCTGATTTTTGATGGAAGCAGCGCAAAATGAAAGAAAAAAAACGAAAAAACCTACCAATGTTAAGGAAAACTGGTCAACCGACAAATACAGAGTCACAGAAACGAATGGAATAACTTATTAACCAAGTTATTGATGGCATTATACTGAAAGTGAACCTTACATTTTCTATGAAATCGGCCGGGAAGAACCGATTCAACTTTGAAGAGACGTTTATGGAAGTGGCTTCATTGAACACTTTCTAATCGTGCTCAGAACACTGTTACCGATTCACAACTTTACAAAACTCACAACTTATGAACATAATGCTCCGTATAACTCAAGACTGAGTTGGGTAATCAGAAAGCTGTCAACTAATGGAATGTTCGTTGGAAAGTTATCTGCATGATAGGACCATTTCTGAAACGTTGCTGTTATTCCTTCCAAGATACAAAACAGTTCCTTGCGCATTCTTTTCTCAGTTTCATTTTTCTTCGTCTTCCAGCTTTCGAATATCTGCCTTCGATGAAAAACTTCTCGTAACTAGAGTGTCGTATCGAAGCAGTGTTCGAGAAAAGTTCGAACTGTTCGTGAGTCCGAACTGTTCGAACTGTGTTCGCGAGCAGCGAGCGCAAGTTCGAACAGCTCGAACAGTGCTCGAACAGTTCGAACAGCTGTTCGAACTAGTTCGAGACGAGTTCGCAAACTAGTTCGAACTGTTCGAACTGTGTTCGAACTTTTGTCGTTTTTGTATAGAGAGAGACATGAACCTAGTTTGCAATAAATTTTCGAATCATTGCTCTAAACTACTCATTTCATCCAGAAATTGAGCAGAATACTCCAAAAACCAGAAAGAAACATCAGAAAATGTTGAAATAGACTTTTCCACGAGGACTACACGGCGCGTTTTCTCGGCCACCAAGTTCAAACTAGTTCGAACTAGAATCGCGAACACTGTTCGAACTCGAGTTCGAACTCAAGTTCGAACTTGAGTTCGCTGCTCGCGAACTGTTAGCGAACTGTTCGAACAAAAAGTTCGCGAGTTCGAACAAATTTCGAGCTGTTCGAACAGAAAATAAGCGAACTATCTCGAACTAGTTCGCGAACAGTTTGCTCGCACGACACACTACTCGTAACAGGTACTCTCGTCTTCCTTACTACATTCAGATAGTCACTTCTTCTTCTATCCCAGTTTTGGAGATGTCTAAAATAGCGAAAGGCCTAGATATTCTGGGATGATGGATCAATGCAGCTTATAAGTCATCGATGACTCTTTCCTTCCCTCCATCGTTCCATCTATTTTTGTCTTCATGTTTCAAAACATCCGATGAATCACTAAACCCCGCCCCTCGGCGCCCCTCGGCGCTGCGGTCGCGTAGCGGTCAGAAAAACTACGAGGTCTTGTGTCTTTTCATTTACTCACGCTTTTGCTGTCTTCGAGGTGTGTGAGCCTCGGGATTCTCTTTCGCAACCGATCTTCCTGTTACCTCCCAGTTTCTACTTGGAATTTCAGTCTTCCGCTTTGGATACAAAGATCCGAGAGCATCCTACTAAATAGTTATCAGACTAGTTATTCATTTGCGGAATTGTCTAATTGATCCTGAGGTATTTCCTTCTTCCACAACACCGTCCACGAATTCAACAGAAACTCCTTGTGTCAGGTACTCTCGTCTTTCTTATTTTGTTCAGATAGTTACTTCATCTTCTATCCCAGTTTTGGAGATGTCTAATATAGCGAAAGGCTTAGATATTTTGAGACAATGGATCGATGAAACTGATTACTCATCGATGACTCCTTCCTTCTCTCCATCTATTTTCGTCCTCTACTTTCAAAACATCCGATGAATTACTAAACCCCGCCCCTTGGCGCAGCCGCCGCCTAGCGGTCAGAAAAACTACGAGGCTTTGTGGCTTATTATTCATTTTCGCTTCCGTTGTCTTCGAGGTGTGTGCGCCTCGGGTTTCTCTCTCGCAACCAATCTTCCTGTTACCTCCCAATTTCTAGTTGGAGTTTCAGTCTTCCGCTTCGGAAACGAAGATCGGAGAGCATCCTACTATATAGCTATCAGACTAGTTATTCATTTCCGGATTTGTCTAGTTGATCCTGACGAAATTCCCCTTTCTTAACACTGTCCACGTATTCGTCTGAAACTCCTCGTGACAGGTACCCTCGTCTTCCTTACTACATTCAGATAGTTTTTTCTTTTTCTATCCCAGTTTTGGAGATGTCTAAAATAGCGAAAGGAATAGATAATCTGAGATAATGGATCAATGCAGCTTCTTAGTCATCGATGACTCTTTCCTTCTCTCCATCGTTCCATCTATTTTCGACTTCATTTTTCAAAACATCTGATGAATCACTAAACCCCGCCCATCGGCGCCGCGGTCAGAAAAACCACGAGGTCTTGTGACTGATTTTTCATTTCTGTTTTTTGCTGTTTTTGAAATCTGTGCATCTCTGATTGCTCTTTCGCAACTGAAGCTTGCGTTATTTGTTGGTTTCTAAATGGCTTCTGCTATAGTTTCACGTCTTGGATACCAATATCTAGGAGGGCTCATTAGAACTTCTGTATTTCAAAAACCACACAAGATATCAAGAAGTTCTCAACTACTAAATTGTACATCACTAGAGTACCATCACTTTTGTAGTTTACAACTTTTTGATAGCTGACATTGTTTTCAAGATACAAGCCAAATTGTGTGAATATCTTGCTCTCACTCAATTTTGACTTCGAAATCGGTCGTTTGAAATTTTTTTCGCGAGAGCGACGCGTAGGAGCGGAGTTTGGTGATTCATCGAAGTCAGGAGTTTAGATGAATCACCAAACTCCGCCTCTTTGCGTCCCAGTCACATGATGGTTAAGAAAAGCTTAGGGTCTTCTGACCGATCATTTCATTCCACAATTCTTTTCGTCGCTGCAGTCAAGATGTGAGCGCTCTCTTTTCTTCTTTTGCAATCGATATTCCCGTATCTTTCCGGTCTCTACTGATTTCTAAATTGAAATGAGAATTGGATTCTTCTCCTTTCACTGTTCCCACCTAGGTTCAGCTCCTAGTCGAGTAATTCAAATTTGATGAATCTTCTTCACTTTCCTCTCATTTCTTGCATGCTCTTTCCAATTCTGATTGCGAAATCATTCGTCTCAAAACCTCTTGACTGCTATGAATCAGTTTTTAGAAAAATGAATCGATAAAGCCTATTACTCATCGGTGACTCATAGCACGTGTCTCGAGAGTCTAGAACTTTCTCTGCGTCTCCTACTTTTGATGTTGAGGCTACACGACTATTTTGTAAGCTTCGCGCCGCGCCTCTAGCCTCACATGCTTTGCTTCTCTTGCTTTCCCTCCCTGTGTTTCATCTCTGTTCACTAACCTTCGCTTACTCTGGCCGCCCCGCTCTTCTCTTTCCTGTACACGTGCGCCTGATGTTTTCTTACTTTATACCGTTGAACTCTCTTGCGTTTGATTACACACTCACTTCTATAACTTTAATTACTACTGCAGATGGGCGGGATGGACTCCCTAGTCCATAACGCTTCCTTCTTTCTTCTCTTCTTCCTGTGCTTCTCCTCTGTCGGGCTCCCGGTGGGCGCTTCCGACGTCCTGGCTACTACCGAAGGAACCGACGGATCTCCCGTGACCTCTCCCTACATCGTGACACCAAGCGGCAATGCCACCACCGAAGGAACTGATGGATTCGAAGTGGCTCCGTCTTCGATGCTGAACTCCTCAGAGCTCCTTGAAAAACTTCTCGTAGACGCTTCCAACACTACCGAAGGAACTGTCGGATTCGAAGTGGCTCCATCTGCGATGCTGAGCTCCTCAGAGATCATCAACGAACTCCTTGTGGGCGCGTCGAACGCCACAGAGGACGGAATTCTAATGGATGCCACCGACATCAACTCAGAAGAACCAGACGAATCCCCTGAGAACGGTTCTGACTCAACCATCATCAGCGACCAACCCTACGAACATCATTTGGGAGCCCTCGTGGTGATCCCCTTCAACAACGAGACAGCTACCACCACGGAACCGCACGAACTTCTTGAATCAACGACACCAATCTACGAACTGACAACTGCGATGACAACCACGACAGAGGAACCGGAGTATACTCGCAGCCCCGTTCGCTTCTCGGGTGTCGAGTGGGGGCTGTTCCGGAGACTCCAAAGATTCTACTGCTTCGCGTGAGTGATAGTAACTTTTTTATGGGTTTGAACATTGGTAAATGTAGGCGGGATGTGTAGGAAACTCAGGTCACTTTTTAGAACAATACCTTTTTCCAGGGGAGAGTGGTGCGAATTCAGCTGGGGACACGATATCAATAAGCGAGAGTACGCGCTTGACGAGAACGGAAAGAAGGTGATTATTAACACGAAGCCCGAGAAAGAGTATACAAGACTGAAGTACTCCGGATTCCTCATGGAACCTGTGGACTCAGCTCGCCAGATTGACGTTTCCTACAAAAACACCACAATCTTCAAATTGATTCGCGTGACTGTTCAAAAGGCCATCCCCTGGAGAACGACCCACATGATCACGCTTGACGTCTCTCGTCCAACTTGCCGAGGAGCCAAGAACGACACAGTCCGTCACAACCTGTTGAAGCAGTTCGCCACGGCTCTGGGAGGAGACGTTCGGAACTTCACCTTCCATCGTCACGAATGTTACAACAACATCAACCGCTTCTACCTGAGTAACCATACTCTCCACACCGGCAAACAGAATAAGAAGGACGTCTGTGCCTTGGAACAGCAAATCTTCCCCGAGAGATATGATAATCACAACATCACTTCTCTGGAAGACCGTATGAAAGGAGTCACAATCGTCCAAGCTTCAATGAGTACTGAATGGGAGTGTGGAGAGTATGTGGTTGTCGGAGGAAAGGACACCCGTGTAGCTGGATACCTGAACTTGGACAAGTACGATACGATGCCGGAGATGACAGTAACTGAGATGCCTCCAAACGCCAGCTTGTCGGTTTCCACGGAGAACTTCGAGAAGCTCAAGACCTTCGACTGCATCAGGTAAGAGCTTCCTTTCCCGAACCTCAAAGTAATTTTATTCATTTACAGCGGCGAGTACTGTAGAATGATGGTTTCGTTGGCGATCGGAGAGAATGAGATCGGCAGAACGAACCGTGGAACCGAGGGAGTCCTGAAGGTGATCTCGAAACGCAAGGTCGAGCTGAAGAAGGTTCTTGGCGCGTACTTCGTTGGAGAGCAGGACTTCGCTCAACCAATCGCTGTGACAATCGCCAACGCGACGATCTTCAAGATGATCCGCGTCAGAGTCTTGCCGAACATGAAGCCGGAACCCTCCCATCAGATCGAGCTGGTAGTGGAGAAGCCAAGCTGCAAGGAGGTGCAAGACGACTTCAACCACCTCATGAAGAATATCTCCGTCGCCCTCCACACTCCGACTACCTCTCTCACCGTCGACTCACTCTCCTGCAAGAACAACCGCACAGTGCTGGTCTTCCACAAGAACACCCTGGCATACTCATGTGATACGAAGGCGATTCATGAGTTCTCTTCCAAGCTCATCCACGATAACAACAACACGCTGAATACCTCGTTCATGAAGAAACTGGCTTCAACCTTCTCTGTCGCCGAAGCAACTCTGCACTACACCGGTCCCTGCTCTTCCATCACTCTCTGGATCACTTCTGCCGTTCCTGGATCTGATGCTCTCATGAAGATCGTCTGGCTCATTGCCTCTCTCTTCGTCTGCCTGATCGTTGTGTTCGGACTCTTCCTCTGGAGAGGAGTGGCTTCAAAAACCGAAAAACCACATACTGAGGACTCCGAGATCACAGAATCCGAGACGACCAGCTGTGACTTCCCGTTCGTCGACGCCGATAAGGAGGTAAGATATCCATCAAGTCTACATGTATTCCAATGATCTTGTTTCCAGAGCATGCGTGACCCGCTGGAGTTCGGAAAACTCGCAAAGTTCTTCCGCAGAGTGGATCATAATGTGAAGATCCACGTCGTCTAAGTGTCGTCTCCTCCCTTCTCCCGTGTCTTCGAAAACTTCATCTTCCATATATAATATATAATCTACATTCATTCCTCCTCTTTTCCATTCAGCTCTTCATTATTGCCATCTCAATATGTACGTGTCTGATCTCAGGAATCTGAAACTCCTAGATCATCAATCTTGACCTCTTCTTCATCTCTGTGAATTGATACCAGATAAAGATACAATTGAGATATTATTGGAAGTTTGATAGAACAAGAAGTTAATAGAAGGATAGAAGGAAACTCAGAATGGTGAGTGTCGGGGACATCAAAATAGAGAGTCAGAGACTGATTTCTATTGCCAATTTTTGGTGGACACCGGGGCTTATACGCACGCAGAACGCTGGTACGTTTTGATTTCAAATAAACCAGTCGCGAACCATTTTTCGTCCACATAAGAGGTATTTTCTTTACCTTCGAGGCCGCTATAAAGAACCTCCTATATTTCAAAAACGAGAGGAGATATCAAAAAGTTGTCAACTACATAACTGTTCATGACTAAAGCACCATCACTTTTGTAGTATGCTACTTTTTGATATCTGTCATAGTAATTGTGATATAGAGCCAAACACACAATCACACTTTGTCGACGTCCCGCTAACAATGAGACTGCTTGAAGGGCTCATTAGAACCTGTGTATTTTGAAAACCAGAAAAGAAAACGAAACTTTGTCAACTACAAAACTGTTCCCCACATTAAATCCAATAATTTTGTAGTTTACTACTTTTTGATTGCTCTTAATCTTCCCAAGTTACAGAGCCAAACACACAATCACATTTTGTCGACGTCCCGCTAACAACGAGAGGGCTTGAAGGGCTCATTAGAACCTGTGTATTTTAAAAACCAGGAAAGATTCAAAAAAGTTGTCAACAACATAATTGTTCATCACTAAAGTAGCATCAATTTTGTAGTTCACTACTTTTTAATAACTGCTGTAGTTTTCAAGTTACAGACCAAAACATTCAATCACTTTTCGTCGGCGTCCCTCTTAGAATGAATTTGGTTGGTGGGCTCATTGGAACCTCGATATCTCAAAAAGGAAAACAGATAACAAAAAGTTGTCAACTACGAGACTGTTCGTCACACTAATAACATCACTTTTGTAGTTCACAACTTTTTAATAACTGCTGTAGTTTTCAAGTTACAGACCAAAACATTCAATCACTTTATGTCGACGTCCTTCTACCAATGAGTTTCGTTGGAGGGCTCATTGCAACCTTGATATTTCAAAAAGCAAAAGAGATATCAAAAAGTTGTCAACTACAAAACTGTTTGTCACACTAATAACATCACTTTTGTAGTTCACAACTTTCCAATAGCTGCTGTAGTTTTCAAGTTACAGACCAAAACATTCAATCACTTTTCGTCGGCGTCCCTCTTACAATGAGTTTGGTTGAAGGGCTCATTGGAACCTCGATATCTCAAAAAGGAAAACAGATAACATTATTCATTGATTATTCATTCTTGCCTCCGAAGTGTGTGCGTTTTCAATTCCTCTTTTGTTTTGATTGATTTTCAGAATACAAAGGATATTCTATCATTGAGCTAATTATGCCACCTATTCTGGAAGTAGTATAATGTAACCTAAATTAGACTGAATGTTCTCCTCTTTCCACTGCCTTTACCTAGGTTCGATTCGCAGCCAAGTAGCGCATGTCAAATTGCGAAATTTTCCATAGTTTTCTCTCTGCTCTCACCTCGCCTCTCTTTTTTCGCATGCTCTCTCCAATTATGATTTCGAAATCTTTTGTTTCAAAAACTCCTAACGTCGATGAATTATCAAATCCCAACCCTCCGGGTTGCGACCGCCCAGGCTGATTTTTCATTGTTGCGTTTTGCTGCTTTTGAAGTTTGTGCGCCTCTGGCTCTTATTTCGCAACTTTCTCCAGTTTATAAAAGTTTTTTTTTCAGTTTCCAGTTTTAGATATCAAGTTCTGATAACATTCTATCATGAAACCGTTAGATTAGCTACCTATTTTTTTCTAGTTAAACCCATTTTTCCTAGTTTAGTCGAGCCCTTTCGCAACACAGTCCACCTAATCAACCGAAACTTCTTATGACAGTTACGGCTTCTCTAATTGATTTGGGTTTCAGCTCGACTTGTTCCGGAGATGAAAAACCTAGATAATTTGAGAAAGTGAATCGATACAGCCGATTACTCATCGATTACTCATAGCACTAGAACTTTCTCTTCTCTCTTTTCCTCCCGTCTCTCAGTTTTTTGTCCTTCACTTCCAAAAAGCCCCGCCCCCCCCCCCTCCAGCGCTGCGGTCGCGTGGCGGTCGGGGAAGCGTAGAATCTGCTGGCCGATCAGTCATTCTTGCTTCTCGCTGCCTCCGAATAGTGTGCGCTTTGGGCGTCTCTTTCGCAATCAAAGTTTCTGTCACTTTTCGGTTTCCACTTTTTGGTTTCTTGTAACATTCACTGAATGGTACATAAAAGTAAAGCCTTGTTTAGTATTTCTGTTAGATAGCTCTCGCATTCTCTTGTGTTTTGACTCAATTAGCGGGAAACCTGGATGGTCATAGAAAATAAATCGATTCAGCCTATTACTCATCGATTATTCATAGCACGTGTCTCGAGGGTCTAGAACTTTCTCTGCGTCTACCACTTTCAACGCAGAGGCTACACGACTATTTCGTAAGCTGCAGGCCGCCGTTCTTTGCTCCACACACATCTCGCCTTTTTCCCTCCCCTCTTCCTCCCTGTATTTCCTTTGTTTCTTCCAACATTCAGTGATTTGGACAGAAAAGTGATGCCTTCTTTAGGTGTTCTGTTACTTAGCTCTTGCATCCTCTTGTATTTCGACTCAATTAGCGGAAAACCTGGATGGTCATAGAAAATGAATCGATACAGCCGATTACTCATCGATTACTCATAGCACGTGTCTCGAGGGTCTAGAACTTCTCTGCGTCTACCACCTTTGATGCAGAGGCTACACGACTATTTCGTAAGCTTCGGGTCGCCGTTTCTCGCTCCACACACATCTCGCCTCTTTTCCTCCCTCTTCCTCCCTGTATTTCCTCTACGCGTCTCTTTTGCTAACTTTGGTTTCCGTTATTTTCCGGTTTCTAATTTTCGGTTTCTTGCAACATTAACTGATTGATACTCAGAGAGTGATGCCATCTTAAAGTGTTCTGTTTTCAAAGCTAGCTTACGCAACCTTTTGTGTATAGGTAGTAGTAGCGGAAATTCTGGATAGTTGATAAAATGAATCGATACAGCCGATTACTCATCGATTACTCATAGCACGCGTCTCGAGGGTCTAGAACTTCTCTGCGTCTACCACCTTCGATGCAGAGGCTACACGACTATTTCGTAAGCTTCGGGCCGTCGTTTCTCGCTCTACACACATCTCGCCTCTTTCCCTCCCTCTACGCCTTCCCTCTCTGTATTTCCTCTACGTTTACCAAGCCCTCTGACTCTAGATGTCTCTTTTTTGATCACATTTTGACCTAGATAACTTCATTTACTGTTCCAGATGGGCGGGATGGACTCCCTAGTCCCAAATCCTCACCTCTTTCTTGTCTTCTCGGTTACTTTCCTCTGCTGCTCCGGACATGTTATGAGTGCTTCTGACGTCATCGGACCAGGATACAACATCACGAACACCACCGAGGAACTCAACGAACTTCCGGTCAATGCTTCCAACGTAACCACATCAGGCTACTTCATGACGACCCCTATCACTGAGATGCCAAAGAACTTTTCTGTTACTGCTTACGAAACGTCGACCACAACCGAGGGACCTACAACCACTTCACGCTACGTTATGACGACTACAACAGAGGAACCGGAGTACACACGCGGCCCCATTCGCTTCAACCTTTCTGTGTGGGAGTTCGAGAAGCTGAAGAGATACTACTGCACTGCGTGAGTTATAATAGAGGCTAGGGAGACTGAATTTAAAAACAAACAGTACATATTCTACTGACCTGTGGCATGTTTTTGAATAGATAGTTAGATAGTATAAATATAAATAGTACATCATTAACTGAACGTTTTACAGAAGTGAATGGTGCGAGTTCGTCATGAGACTCAATCTCGGGAAGCGTGAGTTTGGGCTCAACGAGCATGGAAAGGTCAAGATCCTCAACCTGAACCCCAAGCAGAATTACACAGACCAGAGATACGCCGGATTCCTCTTGAACGCTGTAGACTCAGCTCGTCAGATTGACCTTCCCTATGAAAACACGACAATCTTCAAAATGATTCGCTTGACTATTCATAACGCCACCAACTATAACACGACGCACATGATCACCCTTGACGTTTCTCGTCCAAGTTGCCGAAGAACCAAGGACGAAAAAGTTCGTGACAATGTGTTGAAGCAGTTTGCCAATGCTCTGGGAGGAGACGTTCGGAACTTTACCTTGCATCGTCATGAATGTTACAACAACATCAACCGCTTCATATTGAGCAACCACACACTGCACACCAAAGTTTACAACGAGAAAGAAATCTGTACCTTGGCATCGAGAATGTTTCCGTTGAGATACAATGAAAACATCGCCAACATCACTTCCCTCGAAGAGCGGATGAATGGAACCAAAATTGTTCAAGCTTCCATGAGCTTCTCGGGATCGTGCCCGGAATACGCGTTCGTTGGTGGAAAGCAGATGCCTGTGGTTGGAACCTTGAATCTGGACAAGTACCACACTTGTATGACTGTTACTGAACTGCCTTCAAATGCCAGCTTGTGGGTCTCTAACGACGAGTTCCAGGATCTTCAGACTTTCAATTGCATCAAGTAAGTTGATGCATTCATACTCCCAATAACAAATTAATCATTTGTAGCGGAGAATACTGTCAAATGAATGTGACCTTCACAATCGGTGGCCAAGAACTCGGAAAAGGAGCAAGTGGGAAGGAAGGAATCTTGAATGTGATCTCTAGACGCAAGATCGAGCTCAAGAAGACCCTGGAAGTGTACATGATTGGAGAGAGAGACTTTGTTCAGCCAATCGCCGTGCAAATCGGCAAAACGACTATCTTCAAGATGATTCAAATCCGTGTGCTGCCCAACACCAATCCGGAACCAAGCCACAGAATTGAACTGCATGTTAGCAAGCCAAGCTGCGAGGAGGTTCAGGATGAAGTCCAGTTCAACTACCTCATGAAGAACGTATCCGTTGCTCTCCAAGTCCCTTCCACCTCCCTCACCGTTGATTCTGTCTCCTGCAAGAACAACCGCACAGTGCTTCTGTTCCACAAGAACACAATCTCCTCCACTTGCAATAAGAAGGCGATCCATGAGTTCTCTTCTAACATTATCAACGAGGGAAACAACATTCTGGATATCTCGTTCATGGAGAAATTGGCTCCTAACGTCTTCGTCACTGAAGCCACTCTGCACTACACCGGTCCCTGCTCTTCTCTTACTCCCTGGATCACTTCTGTCGTTCCTGGAGCTGAGGTTGTTGTCAAAAACTTCAAAATGGTCGCCTCCTTTTTCATCTTCTTGCTGGCGATTCTTGGAGCGTTCATCTTGAGAAGACTTAGTATTCGCAACTACAGAAAGAACCAGGAAACCGGATCGTCTCCGGGATGCGAAATCGAAATGGTCCCTACGGTCGCTATCCCGTTCACAATTGTTGATCAGAGCAAGGAGGTAAAATTTGAATTCATTTCAGACTAAAATCATTTTTATTTGTTCCAGGAGAGCCACAGACACACCGTGATGATCACCGTCTTCTAGGATCACGCTTCTCCGTCTCTTCGTCCTTCTGATACTTCCTTCTAATATAACTCCTTCTATTTATGTATCATTCTAACTTTATCAATCTATTCCCTTCCATCTCATTGTCTACGAGTCAATTTGCACCGGTTAAAAATAAAGAAGACTGTGAGATAAATGAATTGTGTAAGCAGGAAAACTTCAAAAAAAAGAAAAGAAAAAAATTAAGAAAATGGCTTCAAATTATTTGAAAACTTCACTTTTCAGTTGAAGTTTCCATCCACTGACCTCGATTTGGGTATGAAGTATACTTTTTACCCAATTTTTACAATACTTCCGTAACCTTAAAGCTGTAAACTGCTCGTAATCTGATTTCAGTGCTGATGAGTATACTGATAAGGTATACTGATTAGAGAGATTTTTTCGATAAATATATAAGATATGTGGAGTTGAAGAGGTGAAGCTAAAGAAGAGGTGAAGTTAAAGAGGTGAAGTTAAAGAAATTGTCATCATTTTTCAGGAGGGAGGGGTATATAAGCCCACGGAAAACTGTTTTTCCTACCATTCAGTCGTCAGATTCATCGTCTGTATTTGCTGCTCTTCTTCGTTCTCGTCATCTACTGTTCATCATGGCCCCGGTTCTCCGCTCTCAACCACTGGTCATTGCAAAGCAGTCAAAACCTGAGATTGCCAAGAGGTACAGAATACGGTATGTTTCTCATTGTTTTCTTTCCTTAATGTGTTTTCAATTTGTTTTTTCAGACTCGGCAAATTCAACAAACTCTGCAAGGACCTCACTATTGCTGCGATCAAAAAACAGCACAAAGAGGAAAGTGATCAAGAACAGCACCTGCTCAAACTCAAAGGGAAGTACGAATTGGAGTGCATTGCGCCACTCAAACCATGCAGCCACGAGGGACCGTGCGGATTGGGTGCAAAAAACTGTTCCTGCAAGAAGAATGGTTTCTGCTATCATTCCTGCAAATGCAGTGAAAATTGCGAAAAAAGGTTTCCAGGCTGTAACTGTCAACCTGGGAAATGCGGATCCAGAAGTTGCCTTTGTTTCCGTCTCGGTTGGGAGTGCAACCCGGCCACCTGCAAAAGCTGTAATTGTGAGGATCCTCATGCTACCGGATCATGCCAGAATCTGGCATTATCCAGAGGAAATCCAAAGCATTGTGTCCCCATGGAGTCTCAGATTCCAGGAGCTGGCCGTGGTCTGTTTGTGATGGAAGATGTGAAGAAAGGAGAGTTCCTTTTGGAGTACACCGGAGAGCGTCTGAGCGACAAGGAAGCTGACAGAAGAGGCAAGGAGTACGATCGAAACGGATGCAGCTACCTTTTCGGACTCAAGACAAAACAAGCCATCGACGCGACATTGGAATCGGACACCGCTCGATTTGCCAACCACAAGTGCGAGAAGGACTCCAATGTTGTTTCCAAGGGGATCGTCGTAATGGGAGTGCACCGAATCGGTTTGTTCGCAAAGCAGGACATGATTGCTGGTACTGAAGTTTTCTTCAACTATAGGTACGATAAGAGGCAGAAGAAACAAATGATGGAGTGCGTCAAAAGACGTTTGGAAGCTGGCCACCAGTGAATAATAATAATTGGTTTTCTGTTTAAATTTTTCCTTTTTGCTCTAATAAATATCTATTTTCCTATGTCTGTTCAAGCAAATCGCTTGTTTTTCCATCTGTTATTTTTGTTTGATGGAAACTAGACAATTCACCTATTCGGCAAAAACCCGCTTGATCATTTTTCAAGAAAAAGCGCCGAGAAAAATTGAAATTTTCCTCACCGATTTTCAATCATTTTCTTGCAATAAAATATTTATTTTTAGTTGAAAAATTGGGTAAAATCGAGTAAAATCACGAATTCAATAATTTACTAGGGAAGTCCGTTTTTTAGCCTTTTTGTACTTTTCATTATACCAATCGATAGGTCTCAGCGAGCTGATCAACGTTTCAGTATTTCATTTTTACTATCCATTCTCATAAAAATTTAAAAGTTAAAAAAAAAGTTGTTTTTCAAAATTTTTCCAACCAGAAACCCTTGAAAAAAAAATTTTCATGAAAAAAAAAAATTCTTCAGAACTTTCTAGAATCTTATTAGAATTGATAGTATAAGTTTGGATCTATCTATAACACTATTTAGATTTTCTAAAAACCACCGGGAACCCCTTCAAATCTGTCGTCAAAGTCCCGACTTCCGGAATTTTCGGGACTTTGGGCGCCTTTAGCAAAAATGAAGTACTGAAACGGTGATCAGCTCGCTGAGACCTATCAATTGAAATAATGAAAAGTACAAAAAGACTAGGCGAAAAACTGACTTCCCTAGTTAGATATACACAACAATGTGTATAACACGTCGCAGAGTGGAATTATACTTATCAGACATGAAAATCGAGGAGAGCATTCGAGTTAGTTGTCGCTCGAGGTTCCGTTGTTCCTTGCTCGAACTCTGGCTTCGTATTCAGCGTCAGCTTGCAGGTTTTCTTGATAATTTTGTCTCATCCTGACTATCAAATTGCGTAGATCCTCTGCTAGATTGTTTCTTTGAGCGGCGATAAGAGCTTCTTCTTGAGCTTGATGATGAGCTTCGACTTGTCCTCTCACTGCCGCTTGAGCTCTAGCGGCTAGAGCTTGAAGCCTGGCTGCGGCTTCGGCCTGAGCTTGATTGTGTTGAGCTTGAAGTTGTTGCTGAGCCTCGACTTGTGGTCTCACTGCAGCTTGAGCTCTAGCGGCTAGAGCTTGAAGCCTGGCTGCGGCTTCGGCCTGAGCTTGATCGTGTTGAGCTTGAAGTTGTTGCTGAGCCTCGACGTGTGCTCTCGCTGCCGCTTGAGCTCTAACGGCTAGAGCTTGAATTCTGGCTGCGGCTTCGGCCTGAGCTTGAGCTTGTTGAGCTTGAAGTTGTTGCTGAGCCTCGACTTGTGCTCTCGCTGCCGCTTGAGCTCTAACGGCTAGAGCTTGAATTCTGGCTTCGGCTTCGGCCTGAGCTTGATCGTGTTGAGCTAGGAGTTGTTGCTGAGCCGCTATCAACTGCGGTATCAACGGATGGTTCAACACGACGTTTTGCAGTGGTTGTTGATGTTGCATCTGTTGTTGCTGTATGGTCCGGAAAAGCTGTTGTTGGTCTGGAGGCAGAGAGGCGATCAGTTGTTGAAGGGTTTGCCGATCCAATAGGGCTATTCCTGCTCCAACTGCTGGTTGTCGCGGCTGTTGTGGAGGGTCTCCGCCGTTTCCTGGTGGACCATTCGCGTCGTTGTTCATTCTGGAAAATTATTCATTAGAATAGAATTTTTTCTTGAAAATTTGAGGAGAATAAACTATTTTTTTGATTTTTTTTGTGAAAAATCAAGAATTTACGCACTCGGAGAGCTTTTCATAACGTGAAAAAACGAAAAACAGCCAAGGAAACATTGGAAAACATTGCGGAAAAAAATTTTTGAATATAGAATTTTTTTCGAAAAAAGATTATCACTTGGTTTTTTCTAAAATTTTGCTTTAAACTTTTAATAAATCACACAACTGATTACAGAAAATTTTTAATTTTCTAGATAGAAGATAAAAATGCAGAGAAAAGTCGACAATTTTGAAAAAAAACATTTCGGATTTTCCAAAATTTTTTCGAAAATATTTTTTTCAAAACTACAGGATTGACGGGGAATGTGTAAGGCGAGGAAGGCATCAAAGTAGATGGGAGAAGAGGGAGAGACATGTTTTTAGATGGTTGAGAAGGAAACTGAAAAGGAACAGTTTTGGAAAGAAATTGATCGAAAAGTGCAGAAGACAGAAATTGACAAACGGAGATGTGAGACGAGATGGTACTGACTGTCTGAACAACTGGTTAAGAAGAAGATTGTACATACAATAGATATTTTGTGGGTCGCTGCCACTGCTCAATCGCTCACACGACGAGGGGGTGAGGGTCGGCAAAAGGTGTGATAAAGAGATGGTCAACCAGCTGGGGAGTCGTAAAACAATGAAAATAAGGACAGCTGCTTGTATGGTGTGAACAAAGTCAGATAAGGAATGGTTTTTTCTAGACTTTTTGAAAAGATTTAGAAACCTAGAGAAATCAAATGGAAACTGAAATGATTAGCAGCTTTGTTGTTGACTGGAAGAATAGTTTTGTTCCTTTGGAACAAATTGAACTTATAGATGAAATAGCGATAAGCTAAACACCAACAGGTTAACTTTTTCATTTGTTTCATCTGTGTACCGATAGTTGAAGAAAACATCTTTGAGGAGAATTAACGGTTTTTTTGATTTTTTTGTGAAAAATCAAGAATTTACGCACTCAGAGAGCTTGTCATAATGAGAAAAAAACGAAAAACAGCCAAGGAAACATTGGGAAACATTGCGGAAAAAAATTTTTGAATATAGAATTTTTTCTCGAAAAAAAATTATCTCTTGGTTTTTTCTAAAATTTTGCTTTAAACTTTTAATAAATCACACGACTGATATTAGAAAATTTTTAATTTTCTAGATAGTAGATAAAAATGCAGAGAAAAGTCGACAATTTTGAAAAAAAAAATTTCGAATTTCCCAAAATTTTTTCGAAAATATTTTTTTTCTGCATTTTTCATGAAAACTTTGGTGAGAGTTATAGTTTTGAGACATTCAGATTCCACAAGAACAAAAATTTGCACGTAAAAAGCAAGAAAAACAATGAAAAATCAATAATCCCTCAATCTTCGCATATTTTCATGGAATTTTCAGAATTTCCCCTAAAAACTCGACGATTTGTTTGAAAAACCACCTTAAACATTTCAAAAACAAAGTTTAACATCAATAAAGCACAGAAACCCGATGAAAACTGCTCAAAATCGAAGCAAAATTCACAAAACTTTCCAATCCTCTAAAAAGCCAAAATTTCTGCGAAACCCGATGAAAAAACCTTGAGAAACCGATAAATAATTTGAAAACTAATGCATTTTTACTGAAAACTGCCAGAAAACCCCCTGAAAACAAGTAAAACCCAGCCAAAAACCAAGAAAAAAGCGCCGAGAAAAATTGACATTTTCGAATGAGTCCGACGGATCCTAGGCCACGGTCATCGGGAAAACTAGTCCCCCATCGACTTTTCATAGTTTTTTCGCAATAAAGTGTACTTTTTTCGCTGAAAAATCGGGTAAAATTGAGTAAACTCACAATTTCAAAAAGTTAGATGTGCATAATATAGTGTATTACCCGTCGCGGGGTCGAATTATGAGTATTCGACATGAAAATCGAAGAAAAAAAATCATTAAAGTTAAATTTTCACATCGGTTTAGTCGTCGATCGAGGTTCCGTTGTGGCTTGCTTGAGCTTGCTGGTTTTGATTTTGATTTTGTTGCATTGCCATCATCAAGTTGCGTAGATCCTCCGATTGCTGGTTTCTTTGAGCAGCGATGACGGCTTCTGCTTGAGTTCTGGCCTCGGCTTCAGCTTCAGCTTGCTGGTTTTGATTATGATTTTGTCGCATCGTCATTATCAAATTGCGTAGATCCTCTGGAGCCAAGGGAACAGCTGGCGACAAGATGACGACGGGAAGTACACGATCTTCTTCCTGCGGAAGAATAGTTCAACGGCTGGTAGATCGAGAAGGTTCGCTAGCGGAGCTGGTGGTGGAGGTGGATGGACGACAGCTTGCATAATTCGAGCGACTTGGATTTAAACTTGAACAGCAGCAGCCAGAGCTTGTCTGTGTTGTTCTTGCTGGGTGGCGACCAATCCGAGTCCTTCAAAGTTGTGCTGGGGTTGATTTTGATTTTGTTGCATTGCCATCATCAAGTTGCGTAGATCCCCTGCTTGCTGGTTTCCTCGAGCGGCGATAAGAGCTTTTGCTTGAACTTGATGCTGAGGCTCAGCTTGTGCTCTCGCTCCCGCCTGAGCTCTAGCGGCTTCGACTTGAGTTCTGGCTGCGGCTTCGGCCTGAGCTTGAGCTTGTTGAGCTTGATGTTGTTGCTGAGCCGCTAGCAACTGTGGAAATTGATGAAGTTGGAGCTGCTGCATAGGTTGAAGTTGTTGCTGTCGAGCCACTTGCATAAAGTTTTGAACCACGTTTATTCGATAATAAAGGAATTAAGACAACTTGAAAACACTGTCATGTGTTTTCTGGAACAGTCTTATAATAATAGTTACAACAGAACATTGTGTTTTTATGAAACTGATGATAGTGTTGGGTGATAAAGATTGAAATGTGGAGGACAATTATTTTAAACAGATTGAATGCACTGTGACGTCAGTTTTGTATCCCGAATGGAGTTTTCAGTTCATCAAACAGTATTGTCGATGATCCCGATGATTTCGGGCTCCTCTTGCTGACGAGTGATCGGTTGTTGAACACTTCTGAAACGTTTTCGAGAGTTTCTAATGAGTGGATTGACTGATACATTGAACTTACTGGAATCTAATTGTTGGTTTAACGAGTGGATTGAATCTCAGCGGCGACGCACAAAAGTTCCGGGTCCTTTTTGGTGTTGCCACGATTGAATTCAAACGATTCAACACATTGATCGGTTGATTGATAGCTCTGTTGGCTGAGATGCTTCCCATCGCAACAAAAGGATTGGATGGAGTCACTGGCATGGTTCTGATTGAAGGCATGCACATGAATTGATTTGGTACAAAGTTTGGAGCCATTTTGAAATTAGCAAAAGACTGTGACAGTGGCTCATCAGAGTTGATGTACCGTGGGCAAGTAGTGTTCGGTTCCGAAAGCAGCCTGTCGGAGTACCAAGTGTCAACAGTTCTCACAAAAGGAACCCCATAAGTTCCCGGCACATTTTGCAAGATGATGATGGCAGCTTGCACAATTTCAGACAAATCTTCAACAGATCTGATAGTCACAGACTGGAATTGCTTCTTGATTGGTTTCTCAGTTTTCAAGACATTCAGAAACTTCAGAACAACAGGATTGACGGGGAATGTGTAAGGCGATGAAGGCATTGAAGTAGATGGGAGAAGAGGAAGAGACATGTTTGTAGATGGTTGAGAAAGACACTGAAAAAAAAACAGTTTAGGAAAGAAGTCAATCAAAAAGTGCAGAAGACAGAAATTGACAAACCGGAGATACAGGACAAGATGGTACTGACTGCCTGAACAACTGGTTAAGAAGAAGATTGTACATACAATAGATATTTTGTGGGTCGCTGCCACTGCTCAATCGCTCACACGACGAGGGGGTGAGGGTCGGCTAAAGGTGTGATAAAGAAATGGTCAACCAGCTGGGGGAGTCGTAAAACAATTAAAATGAGGACAGCTGCTTGTATGGTGTGAACGAAGTCAGATAAGGAATGGTTTTTTCTAGACTTTTCGAAAAGATTAAGAGACCTAGAAAAATCAAATGGTAACGGGAATGATTAGCAGCTTTGTTGTTGACTGGAAGAATAGTCTTGTTCCTTTGAAAAAAATGAACTTATAGATAAACTAGCGATAAGCTAAACAGCAACAGGTTAATTTGTTCATTCGTTTCATCTGCTTCTCTGTGTTCCCATAGTTAAAGAAGACTTCAATTCCACCAGCCATGTCCTGCTTTGCGAAAAGACCAATTTGATGCACTCCTTTCACGATTCCTCTGGATACAGCGTTAAAATGTTTCCTTTTTTGCATAACAAGCTGTACTTCAAATTCTAAGCATCCCCGTAACGCTTTTCCTTTTCATTTATCTGGCACAAGTGAATGAATCGAATAGACAGCCGTGATATCAACAACTGACCCGGAGAATTGAGCATGTGTCAGTTGGTCTAGAGGAATTGAGAAAAGACACCAACTGTTCCGCCGGAAAACTCTTCGATTTTGCTCGGATTTCTTGCTTTGCAACATTGGCTATCTTGTTTTGCTATATAGTTTAGCTTTATTGAAAGTTACGGATGTTGAAATATAAATTAGATACTTATTTAGAAAACAAAAATTATTAGACTTCGATGTTGACTTCGATGAAAATATAAATAAAATAACATAATTCCCCAATAATAAAAAGTTACAAAACAGCAGGAGAGTTGTCAATCTTCTTATACTTTCCCCTATTCAATCTGGTTAAGTTATGACGAATTCCCTTTCCATACAGCTTATCGGTCTTCTGAGTAGCCTTGTCGAAGTCTCCGCATCCCATTCTCCACACCAGCATGAACGTAGCGTTAGAAACAGTTTTCTGATTGTCCATGAGAACTCGATTCGAGTTTCCTTCCTCCACTGAATACACACGGAGGTCCTCACCAATCTCCGGAGCAATTGCCTTCAACTTTTTGATTGCTTGCATCTTGTTTTCCAACTGAAATTGAACTGAATTTCAGGAATAACTGAACCCAAAGTAGACTTACAGTTGCATCTGCAGTACTGAACACATCGAAGAAAATGGAATGGTTCCCACTGCAAGGATCTAGAGTTTCACGACCAATAACAATGATGTGGTAGCTTGTTGTGCTGTTGTTGGTGAGAATCTGGAAACAGAAGCCGTTAGGTTTGTTGACTTCCTAGCCTTGTTTGCTGTTTTTCAAACTAACCTTGAATGTGTAATCTCCAACATTGTTGATGTCCGGAATACCGTATAAAGTGCCATTGACAATTTCGATCCAGTAGGGAATGTCTTCAGGGAGAAGGAAACCATCCGGAAGAAGTAGTTGAACAACATGGCCAACAGAGAACGTGTGCTCGACAACTAGTTCTTTATTGGTCTCATTGTTCCCGAGGTGGGCTTCATTGGGCTGAAGGGGAGCTGCAGTGGTGCTGACCATTTGGAGAAGAAAAGGTTGTTTTGAAGTAGCAAGATTTGGAGCGGACGATGGGGCAGTTGTAGATGTCGAGACAGAGGTGGCAGTGGTGGTAGAATTGACAGAAAAGAATGTTGTGCTTGGAATTTCAGAAGTTATTGTGGCTTCCAGAGCTGTAGCAACAATTGCAGTTTCATTGGAGACGGTAGAATTGGTTTCGAGAACTTCAGTTGGAGCAATGGCAGTACCGGTGAGAGTCATTGAAATGGAAGTGGTATTCAAAGCTTTATCCAGAAGCTCAGTTGCTTCAGAAGTCATCGGAACAGCCATTGTGGTAGGTGAAACCGGAGTGGACTCCATGATAAGTACAGTGGTCGTCGTAGTTGTAGTTGTTGTAGGAGAAGGAGAAGATGCAGTCGTACTAGTTTGAGAACTGGCAGGTGTTGATGAATTTGAAGTTACAGTGAAAGTTTCAGCTTGATCATACTCCGTAGCATCTGTTGTTGTCATGTTCATGTTCTCGGACACCATCGTGGTATTGAAGGCTTCGTTTAGAAGTTCAGAGACTTTGTCACTTGTTGATACAGAGGTGGTTGCAGTTGAGACAGTAACAGGAGTTGATGCCGTAGTGATTGTTGGGGTAACAGTAACACTGATAGCTTCAATTAGAGTCAAATTCGAAGCGGGATCGTTCTCCATAGTCTCAGTATCAACAATGGTAGTAGCAGTAGGAGTGACCGACGGAAGAGTGATGTTCAAGAAGTCATCCAGATACTCCAGTGTTTCCGAAGTCAGCTTGGCGGATGTTGTGGTAGTTGTGACGGGAGAAGACGCAGTGACAAGCGCGATTGTTGTCGCAGTTATAGCTTCAGTTGAGATGGTAGTTTCAGACGCCGTAGGGGTTGTTGGCACAGATGTGGTTTCAGCAGTTGAGATAATTGAGGCTGGTTCAGAAGTGATCATCATGGTAGTGACTGGTGTCGTAGTGATCGTTGGAGTTACTGGTACATTGATATCTTCAAATGAATCAAAATCTAGAGGGCTCTGATTCTGAATTGCTCTAAGGACAATCGTCTCCGCTGTGGCAGTAACAGTAGTAGGAATGGTGGGTGTGAAACCAGAACCAGAATCGTTACACTCTTCTTCAACATTGACAGTGAACTGCGGTGTCATCTTATCCTGGTCTCTCTCAGCCTCTCGCTTATCGTATTCACTTTGTTCTACCGTATAGACTCTTAAAGTTGCAGCCAAGCCTCGCAACTGATTGAACTTTTCGACGGACTTCACAGCATACATTTTGTTGGCAAGCTGAAAAGTTTTGATTTTGGTAAAGGTATGATTAGAATGACTTAATGACTTACAGTTGGTTCCAAGTTGAATTGGACTTCAAAAAAGAGAGTCGAGTTTTTTCCACAGCGGTTTTCAAACTCATGAATGACCTTGATTTGGTATAAGGTGGTGGTGTTGTGTACAGTAGTGATCTGAAAACCAAACTGTTTTGTTTTTTCTTTTTCGATTTCTTTCTAACTCACTTTTATTTCATAGAACCCTGAATCTCCATACTCCGGAATTCCAACCAACATTCCCTCGTCATAGCCCATCCATTGTGGAATTCCTTCCAAGGTATCGAGATCCTCGCCCACAGACAATTCGAAGACTTCTCCAACAAACAGCTTCTTCTCGACGACTGATTGCAACTTTCCATCGATATCGGTGTTCTCTCCACTTGAACTGATATCTTCTTCTTTCTTTGATTTCTGCTCATTGTTCTCTGTGTATCCGCCGGACTCGTTCATTCCATTAGACTTGATTTCTCCCTCTTGTTTTGATTCCTGCTCCTTCATGTGGCTTCCGGACTCAATCATTCCATCCGTCGTGCTAGATGAAGAAGATTGTGTTGGCACTCCTTCGTCATTCACAATGAACTTCACGCCTACATTGAAGGTTTCACCTTCGACCAGTCCATCCCAACCAGCGATAGGTCTCATATTTTTGTAAGGGTTCCATTTATTCGTACCAGAGTACACGGCGTGTGTTTTGTTCTTCGGCGATTCCTTCAAGAAGAATTGAGAAAGAAAACTGAATGGTCCCTTTTCCTGTGATCCCGCTAAACTGCTTGGTGTGATCTTTCCTCTCATCTCCAAAATGTTTCTGAGTGGCCCACTGAGTGACTGAGTGAAGTTGCTGGGCATGTCCTTCGAACTCTTGAGTAAAAGGGGGAACAACCCGAAGAAGCCGGGCGTTTTTGAGTGTCTTTTTCCATAATCTTCGACTTTTTTCAGCAACTCCACGTAATGGTTCTCCGTGACGATCCGTACATGACAAAACCTTTTCAGTTCCATCAGATCTCCCATTAACCTGTTGTTGTCCACATGATCAATGCACGTAGCCCATACGACCATGTATGTGGCATTGAAATCATGTTTGTCGAAAGATACATCCATATCCTCCAAAAAAGGATAAATCCGAACGGAGCTTTCTTCGAAGTAGTGTAGATAGCGTCCCTTGATGACTCTAGATGCCATCAACCGGCTGTCCAACTGAAAATTACAAATACAACATGAAGAATAAGAACAATGCTTACGGTGGGGGCGGCTCCGAAATAAGTAAAGTACCCGGTTATTCGTTTATCGCATTTTATGATGGTCTCGTAATGCACTCTGACCTTGTAGATTAGAACAATTTCAGTGCCATTGTATATCTGAAACCTCTTTTATGCAAATATCATTTTATCAAAACTTACCGGAATACTGTACCGCCCGACATCCGTTGGCTGAGGAATGCCGGTCAAGCTGGTGTCGTACTGTTTCATCCAGTCGGGAAAGTCACCAGGAAGAGTCGCTTCTGGAAGTTTCAGCCGCACAATCTCTCCTACGGCAATGGTCCTATTGATTTGGGGGTAGTCGAGGGAGTTTGAAGTGGGAACTGGGGATCCTTGAACCAGACAAGCGAAGAAGAAGAAGAGGAAGGGGATCCTCCAAATGGTCGCAATCATCGCTTGTGGAAAATCCATTTTGGCTGGTCTCTCTGGAAAAAAAGACTGGCATTAGGTATCTATGATGGTGAAATTTATTCTATGTCACCTACAAACATACAATAACACTTTGTCGATGTCCTTTTAACAATGAGAATGCTTGAAGGGCTCATTAGAACTGTTGTATCTCAACAACCAGAGGAAATAATGAAAAGTTGTCAACAACATAATTGTTCATCACTGAAGTAGCATCAATTTTGTAGTTCACTACTTTTTAATAGCTGTTGTGGTTTTCAAGTTACAGAGCCGAACATACAATCATACTCTTTGTCGACGTCCCTCTAACACTGAGTATACTTGAAGGGCTCATTAGAACTGTTGTATCTCAACAACCATAAGAAATAATGAAAAGTTGTCAACTACATAATTGTTCATCACTAACGTACCATCAATTTTGTAGTGAACTACTTTTTAATAGCTGTTGTGGTTTTCAAATTATTGACCAAAATATACAAACACTTTATGTCAACGTCCTTCTAGCAATGAGTTTGGTTAGAGGGCTCATTGGAACCTCGATATCTCAAAAAGCAAAGAAGATAACAAAAGGTTGTCAACTACGAAACTGTTTGTCACACTTATATCATTAATTTTGTAGTTTACTACTTTCTAATAGCTGTTGTGGTTTTCAAGTTACAGAACCAAACAGACACTCACACTTTATCGATGACCTTCTAACAATGGGTTAGTTAATAGGGCTTATTAAAACTTTTGTATTTCAAAAATCAGAACAGCTAGGAAAAAGTTGTCCACTACAAAACTGTTCATCCTATAAAGACCATCATTTTTGTAGTTGACTACTTTTCGATTTCTCTTATTTATTGTCAGGATACAGAGCCAAAAATACAATCACTTTTCGTCGACGTCTCGCTAACATTGACTCATTAATACCTCTGTATCTCAAAAACCTAACAAGATCTCGAAAAGTTGTCAACTACGAAACTGTTTGTCACACTAATAACATCACTTTTGTAGTTTACAGTTTTTCAATAACTGTAATAGTTTTCAAGTTAGAAAGCCAAGCAGACATTCACACTTTGTCGACGACCTTCTAACAATGAGTTAGGTTGGAGAGCTCATTGGAAGCACTATATCTCGAAAAACAGAACAGATAACAGAAAGTTGTCAACTACAAAACTATTTGTCACACTAATAACATCATTTTTGTAGTTGACAGCTTTCTAATAACTGATGTAGTTTTTAAGTTACAGACCAAAACATTCAATCACTTTTCGTCGACGTCCTTCTTCCAATGAGTTAAGTTGAAAGGCTCATTGGAAGCACTATATTTCAAAAAACAGAACAGATAACAAAAAGAAGTCAACTACAAAACGGTTCATTACACTAATAACATCACTTTTGTAATTCACAACTTTTTAATAGCTGTTGTGGTTTTCAAGTTACAGAACCAACCATACAATCACATATGTATGCTTGACGTCCCCCTAAGAATGACTATGTTTGGAGGGCTCATTAGAACTCTACCGAAAAAAATTGAAGAGCTAAAATGAGAGGACATTTTTTCAATGATGAACAGACAAAATAAGGTCAACGATTCCTAGTGGGTTTTGTAACTAGTAAGATGTTGGTTCCTAGTATCTGCAGGACATTGTGTCAAGTTAGTATGTAAAAGAAAATTGTTAGAAATTCACGCACTACAAATTGAAAAACATCTTAAACATATGCCGGACATTTAGAACTTTGTAAATTGAAAAACAAACACTCACGATTCCGCGCAGATGTTCCGTGTACCAGGGGAAAGCGAAATAGATCTGACGGAAAGGACTGTAGCACTGAACAGAAGACTTGTTGGTGTGGAGGATGATGTATTCACGTCTGAAACATTGGAACATTTATGTTTGACAACAGGTGAGAAAGCAAACTGAGTAAGTGAAACAGAAGCAATGTTATGCATGAAACTAGCACTGTTTGAGGAAAACGGAAAATACTGTTCAGCTTGAGGAAAATTGGATGAAAGGATGAGTAATTTTGTCGCAGTACTAAAATTTTTGTGTGTCGAAGAGTGTTAGATTGTACTCGAGAGCAGCTGTTGATCAATTAAAAATGAAAATTGTGGTACTCGTAAAGTGCTTTTACTCGATCCAAGTACAAATGTACTTGTGAGCGTGTCCTATACTGGTCACTGGATAAAAAAATGAGTCTAGTAGCACACGCCCAGAACTCAAAAGATGAATGACTCGCAATTCATCCACTTCTTCAGTGTAACCCAATGCCAATCTGCCTCCTACGGTGCCATGCGGAGCCATCCAACTTTTCAATCCTAAAAACAATTAATCTCGAATAATCTTGACCCCATTCTGTTCCTTCCAAGTTCTACACACTCCCTTGTGTTCTCTAACAGTCATAAATTAGGAACGCCTATCTTCTCGACGCTGCTCCCTTTTTTCATTAACAGCTGTCGAGCACTTAGTGTCAGGGCAATGGGTTGGCGTGAGGAAAAATTTCTGAGGAAATGAGATTGGCTGGGAGATATTCTCCTCATTTCTTACTCGATCGAGTTGTGATGGTAGTGCTGTTAGAATAGGGTCATTGGGGGTTTCCAGCTTTCCAAAGAGTTATTCTTGATCGGGAAGTTTTTGAGCTGCATATTTTTGATAATACCTGCACAAAAAAAAGGAAAAACTGAAAAAAGAGCTTGGGAAACGAAAACGAAGAGCAACGAACAAGGTGTGGAGTGTATATGTCAACAAAGGCGGACGCCATGGCGTCAAAGAACACACATTTGCATCTCATCGATAAAAAGTCTTTGATATTCTTTGATGTTTCGGTTTGCTATTGTTGATGTATGTGAACATTTTTCTTTTTATCAAACCGCTAGAATGAAATGAGAACATAGGTGGAGCCGACACTACAAAGTTTCTATGAGGTACCTAATAGAAGAACCCCCTTAACTAATAGTTACCTAAGAGTGAAAGTCGAAGAAACGGAAACTGATAGTATTGGCCTCCAATTCTCAAAACTAATAGTTACCTGATACAAAGAGCCTGTAACTAATAGTTGCCTTCAAGAAAAGAGCATTCAACTCAAAGTTTCCAAGTAGGAGAAAAACTACAACTGATAGTTACCTACATGTAACCTCACAAAACCGATAGTTGCCTTGTAGGAAAGCCTCCAACTAATAGTTACCTGACATACAACTTTCTAAAACTAATAGTTACCTAATAGGAAAGTGTACAAACTAATAGTTTTTTGGTTGAAATGAACGCAAACTAATAGTTACCTAGTAGGAAAGTTTGCAAACTAATAGTTACCTGACATGCAACTTTCTAAAACTAATAGTTTCCTTGTAGGAAAGTTCTCACAAACTAATAGTTTGTTAGTAAGAATGAACACACACTAATAGTTACCTAAAAGGAAAGCTTTCAAACGAATAGTTACATTGTTGGGAAGTGTCTCGAACTATTAGTTCAAAGCCTTGAAGTAAATAGTTTCATTGAGGATAGGGGTTTCAATTAATAGTTACCTGATAGGAAACATTACAAACTAATAGTTTTTAGGTAAGAATTGACACAAACTAATAGTTACCTTGAAAGAAAACTTACAAACTAATAGTTTGTTGGCAGGAGTGGACACAAACTAATAGTTACTTATGATTAGAAGGAAAGCTTACAAACTATTAGTTTTCTAGTAAGACAGGAACTCAAACTAATAGTTACCTAAAAGGAACATATTCCCAACTAATAGTTGCTTCGTAGGAAGAAGACCGCAACTGTTTGATGATCGAAACTTGTTCTCTGTGTGAGTAGATTCAAAAACAAATTACTTTGAGCTGTGATTTCATAAAATTTATTAATAACAACAAAATTAACAAAACAGAGAAGGAAATTAAATCGTCGTTTTCGGGATAGTTGTCACGCTTCTCCTAATGCTTCTGGTCTCTCTCATTCTTGTCGCCCTTCTGCAAAATTGAAAATCAATTTGATTTATTGTTCATTGATACTTACTGTGTTGGCATGTTTGAGCTCCTGCGCGATCTCGGCATTGCCAGTATTCTCCTGCTCCATAGCTTTCTGAAGAAATTATGTTCATTGATATGTCTTTCAAGAAAATGTCTAACCTTATAGTCCTCCAGGATGCGAGCTTTGGTGGGCAGGTAGACGTTACGGATGGCGGAGAGTCGAGCTGGCATCTGGCAGATGAATCTGACGGCCTTCGCAACGTCGGCCTCTCTCTGCTCCTCTTTCGAGAGAGCTTTCTGAACCTGGGAGTCGACAGCGGCCTCGGTGTTGGTGACCACTTTGTTCTTCTCCTCAATCGCCTTCTGAAAATTGTTCAATGTGACGGTTTGTTTCCCAATCAGATATACCATGGCAGCCGCAAATTTTCCAGCAGCACAACGGGTGGCATATTTCTCTGCGAGTTCTGGGCAAAACAAGACAAGGTTCGAAGGGCTCTTTTTGACGATGCCTCGGCAAAACCAGTCGAGAAGAAGCTTCTGCTCGAGAAAGTCCCTGTGTAGGTCGGACTCCACAGCCGTTCCCCCCGAAGACTTTGAGGAAGAAGAGGCATTGGTCTTCTAAATTTTGAGGAATGCAATTGTAATGCTTCAAATGATAAAAAACTCACATCTTCCTCGGGCTCCACGCCACGCGCCAGCTCTCCCCCCTCTGCTAGCATACGGTCTCTTTCATCGAGAGATCTTTCCCAGCCGGCAAATTCGTAGGTTCCCTCCGCTGTCAGGACTCCTGCATCTCTTCTGTCCTCGTAGTACTGCAAAGTGTTCCAGAACTTCTTGACCATGGCAGCAGGAACGGTTTCGGCATAAACTAAGGATCTGAAAGGTAAAAGAGAATGAGATTTTTGAACGTAAATATAGAAAATCCTTGCCCTGGCTTCTTCGCCCATTGGATCATATACACTTGGCTATGGAAAACACCACCATCAATCTCTATTGCTTTGCTGAAGTACATTGCCAGCTTTCCGGCACTGAAAAACTTGCGAAATGATTTGAGAAAAGGTTTGAGAAGTTCTATAAAATGATTATGAGACTATTCATAAACGTTGATCTATTGAAATTCAGTGATGAATTGATGAAAACAAAACTCACTCCATGTTATCAGGATGGTAAGCAGATAAACGCGTCCGATCGCTCATGTTTGAAGATGGAAAGTCTCCTAGAAATCAGCACTTAATTCACTTTTTTTAACGTAAAGAAAACGTCTGGCAGCTGAATGTATGTCGATAGAAATTGAATGTGAAAGAGAACAGCTAGAGACAAGGACAATGTAAACGCAGAGAAAGTGCACGGCCGGTAAGACAGTGACCAGAGACGGGCACAACGAGTGGTAGACACACGCGGCAGGCACGACCATTTACGGTTCGTTATGTTTTGAATCGAAAAGACGTAAAACGTGGGATTCGTAGAATCCGGGTTCCGGAACAAAAAACTCGAGATATTTGCACTTTTTATTACATCATTCGACAGGTCTCAACGAGCTGATCACTTTGATAGTACTTTCGAGGTGCCTATGTTTTTTCGAAACGTTTTTTTTTGAGAAAAAAGATACCGGGAAAGTTTCAATCATTTTCCTGGTTCAAAGGGCCCTCCAGGGTTGACTCTGACAGCAAAAGCGATAACTTAACACATCGAGTTTATTGAACGATGAACAAAATCAACAATAAACAAGTCAACATATTTGTAGAGACACAGCCAGGTTGAACCTATTTGGCCATTCCCTCAGCGATCTCGCCGTCCATTTTGGCTTCCTCAGACACCTTGGCTCCGGCAATCTTCATCTCGACGAAGAGCTGCTTAGCGACAGTGGAGATGGACTTGTCCTGCAAGAGAGCACGGCGGAGGTGCTTCTCCAGAACGACCATCTTCTCAGCTGTGATCTTGAAGTTCTTGGACTCCTCCTGGAATAAATGAATGAACACCAAATTGAGAGTTTTGTAGATTCTCACCTCCGAGAAGGCAACCCATGGAGCTCTGATCACCGCCTGTCTCCATCGGTCTGTCAGCACGCGGAAGGCCACGTCGTTATATCCTTCCTGGACCATCTGCAAACCGGGAACAGTTTCAGAAGAGGCGAAAAATCTTGTAACATACCGGAAGTTCGTAGAGCTTTGAAAAACTATCCAGTGAGTCCAGAATTTGGTGGCATTCCGCGTCGCTGATTAGCTGAGTCTCCGGCTTTTTGGCAGGTTTCTGAATTCCACGATAAGATGAGATTCAAAAGTTAATAACTAACCTGGGTGGGAGCCACAAACGGACAGACCAGGTACAGGCGACGCTGGAAACGGTGGTGAGGAAAGTGTGGCTGAGTAGAAGCCGGAACGGTCTGAAAAGGTGTAAGAAATAGAAATAGGATAGATGTAGATACGAAACTAACCTCTTCCGGGTACTCATGAGTAAAGACTCCAGAATCCAACAGCTTCTTTCTCGCTTCCAGTTCCTGCTCAAAGGCCAAGAGCTTCTTCTGACGTCTCTCGGAGAGTTTCTCGCCTCTCTCCAGTTTCTGTTTCATCTCCGAGATGTCTTTCTCCAATCCAAGCCAATACTCGGAAATCAGCTCCTCCGGGATCCGACAAGCATGCTCGCGAACCCTGGAAGTACTTTTCAGTCAGAACCGGCTCTGGAGATTGGATAACTTACTTTTCTCCGATGTAGTTGTAGACGAGGTAGGTCTGGAAGTGGTAAACAGAAGGGCCGAAGGAGGCCACTTCAGTCTCAAACTTAGAGAGTTTATGCATTGTTTTCTGTAAAAAACGCATAGTCAAAAACTAAAAGATGGGAACTAATACAGTGCAGGAAGAAATGGTGTGCAAAGAGAGTTAATAAAGAAACATAAAGCAGAAAGGTGAATGAAGACATCTACAACAGAAAGACAATGATGTCCAAGTGAAGTGACCACGTGATTATGTTTACATTTTTTGGCTTATGGGCAGGCGTGACCTCTAGGCCCGGTCACTCCGGAGATACCGGAGGATATCGGGTTACCTCAACCCAGGAGGGTGAGAACTGATTGCGCAACACACCAGATGTGTGTGGCTGGTAGAGTAGTGGGAAAGCGTGGACCTAATGTAGTCAAGGAACCGAAGTGAAGGCAAAACTAGAAGGACGACAAGCTGACATCAATAAAATGTGTTGGAAAATATATGTTCAATCTCCTTAGCTCAAAAAGAAACTCCGACAAGCAGTGAGTACAGTATGAAAAAAGTGATTAGAAGTTCAATTCGAAAATAGTGTTTCCTGATTGATACTTTTCACAACTGTATTGTCTTCTGCGTGAAAGAAAAGGGGCGGGGTAAGCGATGACGGGGAGGGGATTGAAGATGTGCGTTTGTGACGCTGAACGTTAGTGCTATCTGAAGACAAAGTACTTGACCTTTGTGTTATCAGTAGACAAAGTACTTGAACTAAGGATAAAGATAACAGAAATAATTTTTACGTCAAGGACGATCTTCCAAAAGTCTTGAAGATTTGTGTGATTATCGTCGATTTAGTTAGCAAAACAAATGTGTGTGTCTGTTTGACTAAATTACTTTCAGAGTAGAGAGCTAATCTAAAACTTCATCAGGAAAATAATTGAAATTGTGGTCGGAAACTTTTCAGTAAATCATTCCAGAAACGAGAAATCACCAAAAAGTCGATTTCGTGACAAGACTCGCGAGCTTCCGAATGTTCCGTTGAAGTTGGAAATGCTTTCAAACTAATAGTTGCCGTGTAGGAAAGACGTTCTCTGCGTAGGTAGATTCTCAAAAAAACTTTTTCTGAGCTTGTTGTCAACATGTTTATTAACCACAAAATCAACAAAATTAGCGGAGAGGGAAATCGACATCGGCGGTTTCCGGAGAGTCTCTCTGTCTCTCCTACTGTTCCTGGCATTTGTCGTCGTTGTCGGTTTCCTATAAAATTGAAAGTTTCTGTCTGTTTGATTATTGCTTGATATTTACCTGGAAAGATTGTTCAACTTTCGGGATCTTGGCGTTGCAATCGGCGGTATTCTGCGACTCCATGCCTTTCTGAAATAACTGTTCTCAATGATGTTTCTTTCACTGAGATGTCTCACCTCATTGTGTCCCGGGTTCTCACTTTTGGTGGGCAGGGAGGCGTTGCGAATGACCTTCAAGCAATCTGGAATCTCGCAGATGAAACGGACGGCCTTCGCAACGTCAGCTTCTCTCTTTTCTGCTTTTGAGAGCGCTTTCTGAACCTGAGAGTTGGAGGCGGCGTCGGCGCTGGAAAGCAGACTTTCATTCGAAACAAGTGAAAACATTGATTGAAGCATAAAACTCACTCAGTGTTGGCAGTACGAGGGTGTTCTGGTTGTAGATAGGTCTGGCAAATCTCCTTCATCTCCTTACAATTTACCATTGAAGTGTCGACCGCCAGAACCGCCAGCACGGCTCTTGCAATGGCCTCTGTGTTGTTCGCGTCAAAGAACTCTATGGACAGAAGGCCATAGACAATCTTGGAAACTGTCAAACAGGAAAATAAGCTACAGAGATGAATACTCGAAAAAACCTACTATAGTCCTGATTAATCAGATTGCGATTTGCAGCCATCGCCTCAAGTTCTGGGACAATGATATTGGTGATCTCAGAGTCCACGGAAGTTGGAGCAGTGGAGGCGTTACTTTGGCTTTGATTGTTCGGCGGATCGTTCATGTTAGAAGATTGTAGGTTTCCTGAAAATCAGCACCTAACTCACTCTTTTTAGCGAAAAGAAAACGTTCGGCAGCTGAATGTATGTCGATAGCGATTGAATGTGAATGAGAACAGCTAGGAGACTAGGAAAATGTAAACGCAGAGAAAGTGCATGGTTGGTAAGACAGTGTGTGAAAACCAGAGACGGGCACAACGAGTGGTGGACACACGCGACAGGCACGAACCTCGACGGTTATGTTTTGAATCGGAAAGTCGTAAAATGTGGGAATCGTAGGATCCGTGTTCCGGGGCAAAAAATTCGAGCTATTTCCACTTTTTATCATATCAATCGACAGGTCTCAACGAGCTGATCATTTTGATAGTATTTTCGATGTGTGTTTGGGATTTCTGAACGTTTTTTTTGAGACACAGATATCGGGAAAGTTCCAATCAACTTGCTAATTCACGGAACCTTGGAAAAATGTGCAAAGTCTAGAATAGATTGAGAAAAATTGTTTATTTGACCGAAAACATTTGAAACTTGGCGGAAAAGCTGACGGGTGTGACCGTAAATTGCGAAAAGAGAGAGAAAGGAGCAAGAGAGGAAGAGAAAGATTGAAGCACAGGAAGTAATGAGGAGAGGTTATCATCATGGATACATAAAGAGCATAATAAGAGTTAGTTGAAGCATAATTCTTCCTGGCGCGCACTGAAATCAATTGACATGGAAGCAAAATGTTCACTTTTTGGCTTCCAGAAGAGCAATCTCCTCATCCCACTGATAGTTCAGGATGCAGAGCTGCTGCATTTTTCCAAGAGGAACCAATGCAGTGTTCCCAGCGAGGACGACAAGCACTGCCTTTGTGATGGCCTTTTTCTGGTAAGTGTCCAGGCACTTCATAGGCATGACATTCTCGATAATGTTAGCCACTGTGAAACGTGAGAATGAAGTAGGTAAATCCACTTTTGAAGTACTTACTCTCTTCCGAAGTGATGGAAACACGATTCGCAGCCACCGCTTCAAGATGTTGAACAGTGTTAGCGGTAATGCAAGACGCGTAATCGGAATAAGTCGGAGCAGTGGAGTTGTTGACACTTGCCTGGATACCTGGAAAGAAAGAAATAGATTGAAATATAACTGCGACACAGTTTTCTGAAGCCAATCAGGTCTTTTTACAGATTTACCTGACATCTGATCCGCCTTAATTGAGTAGCGGATGTTGTTCATGTTTGAAGTTCGATTTTTTTTATTAAGACTTTCAAACATATATAAAAAATATCTGGAAATAGGTATTTCTTTTTGATTATGTGGAAAGAAGACGGGAAATAGTTGGAGCAGGAATGGTGAGAAATTAGTGAGTCACACCATGAAATCAAACAACTTCACCATAGTTAGAGGGTTGTGAGATACAGTTTGGGTAGCTGAGGAGAAAATAACCAGAAACAGAGGAGAACGGGTATATTGATTGCAAAAGAGGAGAAAAACTCGCGGCGCACACACCTCTAACACAGCATGAAACGAGAATAACTTGCTAGAGTAGGCCCTGCGGCTACTTTTAACCGTTTCGCGACTGCGACGCCGAGGGGCGGAGCATGATGATTCATCAAAAGCAAAAAAGTTTGAAAGTGAAGAACAAACAGAGGGAAATGGAGACTGAGCCAGGAGGGGAAGAGTGATATGAAAAACGCGATGCATGGAGACCGGGAAAGGCAGAATGGGACGACAAGGCGACGGCTAGCTGTTTGGTGCAACAACTATGGCGCGGGCTGGCAAAAGCGGAGATGATTGGAGGAATGTGGTGCCAGGGACAGTGGAAGGGGGCATTAAATGAATTGAATGATGAATCAGCGCAGAAAGAAAAACGTTTTCGACCCTCAGGCTTTCGAAACTAGTGTGAAACAAAGAACAGAGATAACAGAAAGTTGAGAGCCAGAGAGACAGAATGGGACGACAAAAAACGACGGTAAATTGATTGGAAGCGACAAACAATGGCGCGGGCGGGCAAGAAGCAAAAATGAGTGGAGGATAGAGATGTCAGGGTCTGTGGAAGGGGCATGAAATGACAGAGATAACAGAAAGTAGAGAGCCAGAGAGACAGAATGGGACGAGAAGACACGACGATCAATTGATTGAAAGCGATAAACAGTGGCACGGGCAAGCGAAAAGAGGAGAGTGTCTTGGATACCCAATTGCCGCCTCCATAGCCGACTCCATAGAGGGTAGATTTTCAATTTTTGTTAGTTTTGTGTCAAAATGGATCAAATCAGTTGTTAAATTAATCAAATAAAAAAAATGTAATTTTACTCCGTGATACAGTTTTTTCGTTTTGCCTCAATTTGTTGTATCTCACTGCAATGAAGATTAGGCTCTGTTCCAAAAAAGAAGAGTGAATGTAAATTTGTCTGCCTATTTACAGTGTTTTGCATAAAAGATGATGATCTTTCAAAAAAAACAGTCCGTCTTTTCCCACAAGCACAATGATGCATTAGATGATCAGGTGTTGTTGAGAATCGATTCTCGTTCGTCACTGTGTGTTCGTCTGTTCAATACGTCGTTTCTTCTCTGTTTCTCTATCGGTTTACCCCTTTCTTATTAATTTTTGTATTTTCTCGTTGTATTATGTTTTATTTCCAGATAAATTCAATGTTCTCCTGCTTTCGGATGTTCAAAACCAAGTCCCAAGAACCTGAGCCAATCCCGATGATTGAACCACCACGGCCAGAACCTTCCAACCTGCAAATTCATCAGTTGCAATGCAAAATAAACAAATTGGAAGAAGAACTACAGGCAGCAATCCGTGGGAAGAGAGAGATAGAGGAGGAAATGACGGAATGTCTGAACGAGGCGATTGAAAGAATGAGTACGGAGCTCACGGAGAGTGTGTCTCAAATCTACGAGGAAAATATGGATGAAGCGAGAAAGGAGGCAGACAAGTATGAGAAGCGTGCGGATGAGCTAGAAAAGAAACTGATGGAGTTGCAAGGAACGGAAGCCCAAGAAAGCTCCATGCCAACCTGCCAAATTTGCAGATTTGAGTTCAGTGATAACCCTGACAGAACTCCACGTGTGTTGAGTAAGTTTACTTCTTCAAGTGATGTTTTGTATTTTGTTTTAAAATGTTTCAGGTTGCGGGCACACTGTGTGTGAACATTGTCTTCAACACATTTACTGCAACAGTGAAGTAGAAGAAAACACTCTGAAATGTCCATTTGATAGGAAGATGACGGTGCTGGACATGTTTGGGCCGATTGGTTTGCCGATCAATTTCACGGTTCTGGAAATGGTTGGAGGATTGAAATAATAAGTTTTGTGAGCTGTATATGAAACTTCATACTGTTTTTCTTGACTGAAAACTATGTCCGAATGAAGATTCCATGTCTTTGTTTTACCAATGTTTGTTGTTTCGTTTTACAGGCTTCGTTTGAATACAGTAGTAGAGTAGATTTCTTCCGAATGGCTTCTATCTTTCTCTCTGTTTACACCAGAACATTTGGGGTCTGTGCTCTCAATGTTCCGCCCAAATTCCCAAACAGTCAGAAGTCATAATTCAACAGATTTATTCTCTCACAAACTTTTTGAACACATCAACTTGGGAAGTGATAAATGACACAAAATATACAACCATAACAGCACTTGAAATCACAAAGTTAAAACATGAAAACCAGCCAAGGTTTCTCAACTTGTTATCCTCAATACATGCTGGCCAGAGAATTGAAGAATTTTCTCTCGGCTTCAACCAACGATCCTCCATCGACACGATGTTCAAGAAGATGGAAATCGTGATCCAAATACTCAGCACCGGGCATGCGAGTTGACAGAAACCCGTAAAAGATCACGAAACCGGCACTGCTTCCCACCGACAGAGATTCTTCAAAATGGAAGTCTTTTCGAGTTTTGAAGAATTCTGTCTCGTTGTATTTTGGATAGTTGTCAGCTGGCTCGAAAGCTCCAGAGATGTTTTCTTTCCAAGCGAACAGTTGATTTTCTCCTGAAACATCGTCAATTTCGAAGAAACCGATTCCTCAGCAACAAACCTTTGGTAAGAGAATCACCCGATCTTCTCCGCTTTTCACAAGCAATGTAATGTGCCATCCGAGCATTTATGAAATCCACAGTTAATTTGCAAAATTCTTTGAATGTCTGCACTTCGTTCGCTGCAGATTGCTTGGCGCTCAGTCCAGATCGTGTCAAGAAATGGGCAACAGCACATGCCATCTGGTTGCAATCGTAAGTAGGAACAATTTTCGTGATAAGAGCATCATAAAGTGAAATTCCAGTCAAATTCGAGTTCTCCTCGCATTTTTTTCTCCGTTGTAACATAAACTTTTTGAGATCGCATTCTTTCTTGGACTTCTTTGGCTTTAGCAGGGACATATAGATGTTTCTCAATGCACCACAGCCAAGGAAACTAGCTACTGAAAGTGGAAAAAGGTAATAGGAATCGAAAAAGTTAGAAACTCACAATACGGAGGGTTTGTTCCACCATAAAATTGCATAATCTTGAGAACAAAGTGAACCGTTTGATCTATCAGGTCGTTCATAGATTTTATCCCGAGTTCCTGAATTGGTGTCATGATAAACCTATTGGTTGCATCAAAATCAAACCTTCTGTTCTGCCAGTGTCAGTTCTCCCTTTTTCAACAGAGTTATCTGTGCCCTGATACTGGCTTCATGCTTAACATTCACTTGTTTCTCCGAACCCTTCTGAATTGCCTTGGAATGATTGGAATTGTGCGTATCTTCCTTTTTGCTGATATTAAAAGACGACTGCATTGTGCTTGGTGACGTAGTCATTCTGAACAAATGATATGAACTCTACTAGTTGTTTTATTGAACATACCTGACTGACAACTTCGAACTGGATGAAGTGAGCGCATCTGGGACGTTTTGCTTTTCAGCGACGTCTCCTTCAGTTATCCCGTTGTTCAGATGATAATTGTTATCAATGGGAGTGTTGTTGGTCTCCTCCGTATCAACAACATCGAGTACCGAAGTTTTGGAGACACACGAGTGAGCAGCATTTCGACTCGTGGCAACACTTTCAACAACAACGATCGGCGTATTGCTATCCTGCTGCATTGGTTCCGAGTCTTTGTTCGATGCTAGTTCATCTCCTGAGCTTTGTGCCTCTTCTCCAAGCTGTTCCTCCTTCTCATAAGTCTCGTTGTAGCTCTCTCCCAAACCAACAACTTTTGAAGTGGCTGCTTGATCAGTAGATGTCACATCGCTCAAAGACAAGCACCGAATAATCGGCAGTTCCACGTCCTGCTCATACTCCTTATGCCATTGTTTTTGTGGATTCAACATTAGTCTGCGAGTTACACGTGTTCTGAAAAACCTATTTGTCTAGATGCACATCCTATATCAACTAACCTTTCGGACTTCACCGGTTTTTTTGGATTGCACCTTAGCACCACTTTGATATCCTTGTGTTTCCTGAAATACGTTATTACAGATACCACCAAACACAACTCACTTTTCAAGAAGGGAAACTGGATCTGTGTCCTGCAGAACATGCGTGACCGGTTCTTCGTGCTGTGTGTCTTCCATGATAGTTGACGACCGGTTTGTCTCTTCAAAAACGTTATCCGGGAGGTCTTCTCGACTCGTGACAAGTTCTGATATGCAGGCAAGTGACCCTGTCTCGGGAATCTGCATAGCATTTCTGAAAACAGACACGTTCCGAATTGTACCTGAATTCAAACAACCTACCTTTGACAACGTGTGTTTTCCGTGTCATCCTCATCCAAGTACTCGAAGATCCGATTGTTTTCGTCATTCTTCGCTTTCACAAAAGCAATCGTCGTCTCGACAGTACGCTTATTTTCTCCAATTGTCCCGAGCGATTCGAAAATGGCGGCTTTGTTCGATTCCAGGACCTTTTGAAGGTCTGACGGATTCATGCCTTCCGAACTCGAGTGGGTGTTCATAATTTCAGCTCTTCTCCTCTTGATCTCATAAAATTCCTTCAGCATACTCCTCTGCGCTGCATTGCTTTTAGCGTACTCCCGGTTGATTTCCTCTGTGTTAGATTCCAGTTGATTTTGTAGACGGTCTCGCATTCCCGTGGAGTCATTTCCATTTGATGGATCAGAGGTTGACATGTTGTCGCTCTGAAAACAAGAACTAAACGTTAGGAATATCGAGACAAAATGGAGAAAGAGAACGGGAAACATTGCGGCGACGTTAACGGCAAGGAAGAGACGAGAATGAACGGAATTTGTGCGGGAACAAATGACGAAAACTGCGAAGACTGCGACGGAACGGGAACGACCGCGGGCGCACACTGGGGGCGCGCCACCAAGACAATACTGGCGCAAAACCCGTGCGGCGCTCTTCTCGGTCATTTTCGCCGCACTCGCTTTAATTTTCTCCATTTTAAAGTGTTTTTCATCAATATTTCGAAGCAAAAAACACGTTTTAGACTTTGAACATTCGAAATATGTACGATGCATATTAGAATGAAGAATACTTTCCACTACAATTCCAAGATACACAGACAGTGTTATTGATTTATGATGATGAAGAAGGAGACTTTTGAATGTTTTGTTCGAAAATCAATGAATGTTTGATGTGCTTCTTAGCCCGTTTTTATCCAGTTTCCAAAGGAAAAAAAACGGTTGATCCCTTTCGCCACGAAGAGGCGAAGCACGAGAAAGGGAATGGTTTTGTTTAGCGTCCAACCACGGACGTGTCAAAGACCCTAACAAGGAGAATAAGGGCTTCTGATAGGGGAAAAGAAAAGAAAGTTGTTGAAGACCCTAACAACAAGAATAAGGGCTTTCAACGGGGGCACCAGAGACTCTAACAAGGAGAATAAGAGTTTCTGGCACAGGAAAAGAAAAGAAAGTTGTTGAAGACCCTAACAACAAGAATAAGGGCTTTCAACGGGGGCACCAGAGACTCTAACAAGGAGAATAAGAGCTTCTGGAACAGGAAAAGATAAGAAAGTTGTCGAAGACCCTAACAACGAGAATAAGGGCTTTCAACGGGGGCACCAGCGACTCTAACAAGGAGAATAAGAGCTTCTGGCACAGGAAAAGATAAGAAAGTTGTCGAAGACCCTAACAACGAGAATAAGGGCTTTCAACGGGGGCACCAGAGACTCTAACAAGGAGAATAAGGGCTTCTGGCACAGGAAAAGAAAAAGAATGAATGAGATTAATGACAGATTCCAGAGAACCTATTGGGCGGAGTTTACGCTGCGTTCTGTTTACAACTCAATTGAGCTAACTGGCACAAATGAAACTCTTTATTGTTGGTATCTATTGATTATTGTGATGTTATCCGTTGGGAAAATTGTTTTACAATGGGATGAAAGATTGTCTCTCTCTCTTTCACTGTTCAATACACAGAGGGTGCACGCTGAAATATATGGATCTGCCAAATTAGCTAAATTAGCTATTAGATAAGACTGAATCGGTGATTCTATCAAAAGAAACATGACTACCGTAAAGTCACAGCGCCCAAAATTGTCACAAAAGTTGCTATTCTGCAATTTTTTCAGATTCCAACAACACTAGAACGCTGTCTGTTCTTTCTGAAAGTTTGAAACTGATTTGCCAGATCGGACGACCTCTTCAAAAGTTGCAAAGAATTCATTTAGTAAGTGGGGGAATGATACAACACAGTCAAAAAATTGGGGCATACATAATATCATGGTTGCACTTCTGAGTCACGTTTAGTAAACCGAAACACAGAATCAAAGAACTCTTGCTCTTTCTTAAAAATCCATGTTTCATCCTCAGCTCTTTTGTGTCCTTCAGCAAGAAGATGAAAGTCGAGGTTCAGCAGAGAATTATCGGGTCCTTGATTCGAAAGGAACATGTAAATACAGAAGTATTCGTTGTATGGTCTTCCTTTTATCGTATTCTTTATGTAAAAGTTTAGACGGCTTTCGAAGAACTTTGTCTTGTTGTACTTCTCGTCGGATTCCGGCTGCCCGTATAATGTGATAAGGCCGTTTTTCCACAAAAGCATGTTTTGTTGTCCTGAAATGGAATGCATTATAGAAAATTCTCACAGCTTTGAACCATACTCTCTGTCATTGCCTCATTCCTTAAGAATGCTGCCTGTGCTCTCATGTACTCATCTAGTCCAATGATTATGTATCTGTTGTGAACATCTTCAATGGCTAACAGGAACTCGTTTTCCAAGTGTTCCAGTTGTCGGACGTCCTTTTCAAATTGAGTAAAATAGCAAATTGTCTCGATTGCCAAGTTTTCACAAGGATATTTTGGGTCTGCAGCTTCAAGGAGAACAGTGTAAACTGCGGTTTTTTGGAAATCCTTTTCCAATTTCTTCATCCGATTCTTGACAAAATTCAACCAATCGATTTGACTTCCTCTTTTCTGATAGTACGATGTTTGGGGGAATGCGAGGATTTCGTGTTGTATTTTTCCTCTGAAGTTTTGAACCGCTGAAAACTTCAAAGAATGATTCGAAAGTAGCATGAGAACGGACTTACGCTCAATTTTGTCTGAGAATTGATGATGTGTTAGAAAAGCGAAAAACGAACCAAGGCGACACCACATGATTGGTTCAAGGGAGAGTTGTTGGTTCTTCTGAAAATATGAATTGATGATTTGAAGCTTAGTCTTTGCAATTGGTTCATACTCTGGCTTTTTGCTCCAATTCTTGTTTTTGTTGCTCCTCCTGTGCGCGTTTTGCCTTTTCCAATCTCCATTCTTTCTTGCTTTTCTTTTTAGGTACCGTTACCGAGGCTGAACTTTCTTGTTTCTCATTGGCAACAAGATCCTTTGCAATCGTCGATTGATCAATTGTGTCGGACTTTGTTTCATTCGGATTTTCAACCTTTTCAACAAGAGATTGTATACAGTCATCTGTACTGATGTCTATTTGAAAAGACGTGCTATTCTCTCCTAGTTTTGTGGGTTCGGAAAATGCATTCACATCGTTTTCCTTGATAACAAGATCGTCTTGCTCCTCTGCGACTTTTTCGCATTCGAACCTTTTGGAGAACTGTGTGAGTTGTTCCAATGTTTCAACTTCTTCCACGTTCTTTGAAGTATTCAATTCCTCAGTTAATAGGGTACTTCTGAAAACAGAAAAAGCCTGACTTGACCATGAAACTAGGAAGAAACTCACTGGTTCTCAATTTCCTTCACTTTCAATTGCTGTTCGAGACTGTCATTGTCTCTTAACTTTCTTTCAATGAACGCTGCCTTTTCCTCAGCTAATCTTGATTTTTCTCTGATGATTGCAAGTGATATGAGGATATCTTCCGTGTTCGATTCCAGAGTCTTTTGAAGCGTTTCACGTTGAGATTCTGCGTCAGTTGAAAGGCATCCAACGCCGTCTTTTGAGCTTCTGTAAGAAACAAGTAACCTCGAATCAAACTTTCTAAACTTACATCTCAATGTTCTTGTTCTCGGCAACCACTTTTGCTATATCCAATGACAGCTCAGAAGTTTGGTCGTCGCGTTTTCCAGACAAAATCGAGCGTATTCTCTCATTTTCTTCTATTTTGTTTTTAACCGTATTTGTATGTTCAGAGGACGTTTCCTGTGCTTCAGTCAGTTCAGCGATTCCCTGCTCAATTTGCAGATTGTTCGAATCCATTTGCTGTATCAGAAGATCTCTTGGTTCGGGATGATAAAGTTCTTTGGATGAAGACGAGGTCGACATATTGTTCTCCTAAACCTAAAAACGTCAGCAGGACTCAACTGACCAGCAAAAACAACAGAAATGCGAGAAACAAGACCAGAATCGAGATGAGATGACACCCAATGTGCGACGGCACCAAAAAAAGACGATATAATGAGAACAAATGGCACACAGAATCAGATTGGTGTGCGAGGCCAGGTGGTAACGGGGTCGTTGATGCTAATCTTGGCTCTCCTGTCTTCCCTTGTCTGTCTTCTAAGCGGATTGTCCAGGTTGACCCATCGTCTTGCTGTCAAGAGAACTGGTAGGTAATTGGACTGGTTACATTGGGATTAAGTGGTTTAGAGATGCTACTGTGACTAATGAGACACGAATTTATTTCACATCAGTGCAAAACAGTGACAAAACGAATTGGTGGGAAGTATCAAGAAGTATAGAGGAACGTTTTAGATCATGATTCAAGTTGCTTTGCCCAATCACACTGGAACACTGCACCGAAGAATTGATGTTCTTTCTGCACAAGCCAATTCTCATCGTCAGCTACTTTGCTTGCTTCACAAAGAATATGAAAGTCAAAATCGAAAAAGGGGTGGTCAGGACCTTGTCTGTGCAGATACATATAGACACAGAAGATCTCAGCAAACTGTTCACCCTCCCTTGACTTGTTCCAGTAATATGCAAGTCGATCTTTGAAAAACTGAGTCTGATTGTATTTTTCTTTACAGTCTGGTATTCCGAACTCTGCAGCAAATCCTCGCTTCCATTCAATCAGTTCTTCGTCTCCTGGAATCGAATTAGAAATTGCATTTTTCATAAAGAAATGGTAAGTTGCAAAACATACTTTCTGTGAGTGTTGCACCACTCATATACTTCATTACAGTGTTCAAGTAAATGTCGAATGAAACTTTCATATGTGCACAGAGTACGTTTTCAATAGTCTGCTGGAATTCTTCATCTGTTCTTTCCATTTCCTTCACATCTTTTCCATTGAGTGATAAAAACTGAGCAACTTCGATTGCAAGTTTGTGGTCGCGGTATTCTGGTTCCGTTGCTTTAAGGAGAACTGTGTAAATAGTAGTTTTCTCAAAGTTCTTCTTCCATTTTTCTAGCCTGCTTGTGATATATTTCTTGTAATCTACAAGTTTTGCTTTCTTCCAATAATACGGAGTTCTGTTGAATGCAAGAATCTTGTGTTGCATGTTTCCTTTGTATGGTTGAATAGCTGAAACTTTCAAAGATCTGAGGAAAACAAAAAGATCAACTTACGAGGAACTGTGTTCTCTGATCGGTGTACATTTAGAAACGTAAACAACGCTTCAAATCGTCTCCAGATAATTGGGGTTAGTACAGCTACATTATGATTCTGGAATAATCCTGTTTCTATGAGTACATGTAGAAAACACGTCTTCATTGATTTTATGACTCACAAATTCGATCAGTTCTAACTTCTCTTTCTCTTTCTCTTCTTGTTCACGTTGTTCTTTTTCCAACTTCCACTCTTTTCTAGTTTTCTTATCAACACCTTGTTTAGAATCACGGCTCTTTTCCTTTGACGTTGAAGCATTTGATTTCGAATGTTGCTGCTCATCTTCTGAAGAACTGTTCCTTCTTTCCAATTGCTTCATACCACGAGATGAAACTGATGCAAGTGCTTTGCCATATTCGAAAAAGTTGATAGCACCATGTTCATCCGAATAGAAAGAATATGGTTTAATCGAAAGACCATCATTCGGTGGTGTGCTCCTGAATTCCAACTCAGATTATTTGCTCGTTGAAACCTTATGCATACCTGTCTACATCTTCTGTTACTTCTTGATTTGACAAGATTTCGATAATGTTCTGTCTATTCGAAACTTTAGAGTCGGTTTTGACTTTCTTTTTCAGTTCTCGTTTCTCCTTCCTCTTTTGTTCAAGTTGCGCTTGTTTTAAATCCCACTTCTCTCTTTCTTCCTGTGCACGTTTTGCTCTCTCCAACTTCAATTCCTTTTTTGTTTTTCTTCTAGCAACCGTTCCGGAGGATTTGCCGCTTTTGTACTTTGTTGGTTGTATTTTGTCGGTAGAACTGGACTCATCGCAATGTTCTGTTTCATTTGAAGAAGTGTCCCTGTAAAATCAACAATTTTACTTTCATATGAGTGCTTACCTTAGCTCATTTGGAATGTCTTGCATTTCAGCGACAACAAAACTGCTTGAACATTTACAGTCTTTCCCATCATTTGGTGTGTCAACAAGAATATCTTTCTCATCAATGATTGATAATTTGTATAGTTTGTCTGTGAGCGTTTGATTTCGATCTTGAGTTTCTTTCATCTCATCGTTGTTCGTATTAGTAACGCTATTCTCTTCAAAAGCGATGTCTTTTGTTTTGCTTAGTCTGAAAAACAAAAATACATTCGTTAGTTCATAAAACTTGACAAACCTGTCAAACGAAGCTGGACAAAGTTTTGAGAGGTCATTCAGAGCGGCCTGCATTTCAGCAACATACTCCTCATCCACCTTGCCAACCAGAGGATCATCGTTTTTCAAAGCAAGATCAAGATGAAATGTTTTGAAATCATTGCTGTATTCAGCGCATTGAGACATAATGAATCCTTCCGAGTTCGGAGTGACGATTTGCATCATTTTGACTGCTTCAACGTTGTCTTCACTTATGATATTCTTTGCATCAACATCGTCACTTGTGTTGCTGTCGGGCTCATTCTCAACTTCCTTTCTCAATGTGGAACACCTCTTTTCAGCTTCTGTAGAGGTGTGGTCGGTCAAATGAATGTCCTCTGTTGTACTGTCGCATGCTGTATCACTCGGCTTCTCAGTTGTGTTTGCGTGTACATTTCCTGGTGATAATGTCATGGATACAACGTTTCTGAATACAAAAACGAAATATCGTGAACAAGAAATCGAAACTCACCTTGAAACGCTTCTCTCTATTTCTAACTGTTTTTTCATGCTGATGTTCTCTCTCATTTTTTCCTCAACGAAATCAGTTTTCTTCTCAATAAAACTTGTTTCCTTTTTTATATCTGCTAGTAGTTTGAAAATATCAGTTTCGTTTGATTTGAGCATCATTTCAAGAGCATTGCATGAAGATTCTGTGTCTCTACTGGAAAGTGTGAATGCAAGTACAAATTATATGTTCTGCACTTACTTCTCACTGTTCTCATCTTCATCGTTCCGCATCTGTGTAAGAGCTGCGTAGACTTCCTCATTTTCTTCTCTTCTTCTTTTGATCTTGTAAATCTTTTTGATACCTCTTTTGTACGCTTCTGCGATTTCCGTGATTGCCTGATCGAGGATTTGATTGTTATCTGCTAGGTGTTTTTCTAAGCTGTATCGTTTTTCCAAGTAGTCACTTGTTTCTGTTGGAGATGTCGTTGACATGTTGTCAATCTGGAATCTTAGAGTTGATATGGGTATGAAAAATGAAAACGAGAAAAAGATAAGCAACGAAAACAATAAAATTGACTCGACAAACAAAAAATACAGCTTCGATATGAAAATGGAGAGAAACGAAAGCACGTTTCGCTACTCGGTCATGCGCGCATGTGCTCTGATCCGACGTTTTTGTTGATAGCAGAGATAAAAACTGCTCATGCACAAAGAAAGCTTGCTGTGGTGAAAACAAAACTTCCACAGACTTCAGCATCAAAAATTAGTTGAGAAATGAGGATTTGAAACGAAACCGCGGTCTTGATAAGAGAAGGGCATTGCTAATGAAAAGACCTCAAGCACGGCGTAGGATTTAATGACAGGGTATAGCTCTAAGCATGACAGGTGGATGGGGGAGCTTAGAGGGAGCTCGCATATGACTAATTATGGTGTTAGGAGTAGATATGGTCACGTTTCCACATGATGTTTGTGAAACAAGCATATGGAGGTTATGAAAACCATGTTTTGAGAGTTCCTGGAGTATTTATCAAAGCGAATTAGTAGACAACTGATGAAACTACATAAGAAATACAATAAAGACGAAAATACGTTTCAAACTTTCAAGTTTGCTATGTGTTATGTTTGGTAAATAGTAGCGATAAAAAGTGATTCAAAATGTTCTAGGAGATCTTTTGGAACACAGTTGGCCAGTAAATAAAAGTCGTGGTCGAGATACTTACAACCAGGATCCAAACGAAGTGACAAGTATTCGTAGATTATGTAGGTGTCGGCATCGTTCTCCCAATGAAAAGCCATGCGTTCTTTGAAGAACTCTGATTCGTTATACTTTTCATAGCTCTCCTGGATGTTGTTGACACCCGGAATGTCAATCTTCCATTTACGCATTGCTCTGCTTTCTGAAAATTTAAAAATTAGAACGAGAAACATTGTGTTAAGCTTACCATCGGTCTGAGTCTCTGGTCCATTCTCCCTATGGCACTTCTCACTTTTGAAATAAGGCTCGAACTTAGCTTCTAGAAGCGTTCCATTCCAGTAATCGATGATTTTCAGAAAGTTCTTCTCTTTTTCCTCCAACTGCTTGACATCATTACTTCCCGAGAAAAGAAAACACGCAGTGTCGATGACATATTTCTTAAACTTGTACTCAGGCTCCATTCCTACCAGCTGATTCAGTGCATTGTAAATTGAAGCAATCTTCGGTTCAGTTTTGCATTTCTCCTGTCTGGCACTCAGGAACTTTTTCCAACCATTGAACTTCTTGTTTTTTTCTTTGGACTGTGAACAGAAGAAACCGCCTAGTTTGCCGAGTACATTTTTCTTGCTTATTATGAGTGCTGAAAAATACAATTCTTTGATACGGCTACACTGAAACACTTACTATTATCTAGACGTTTTGTGCTATCCATAAGTTCGAAGAACATGTCAAGTTTTTCTAACATTACAACAGTGTGTTTTCTTAGTTCTTCAGCTGCTTTATATTGCTCCATTTTCTTTCTGTTTTGCTCTTCTTTGTTCCGTTGTTTCCTTTGTTTGCTGGTTAGAGGTTTCATGGATTTTTCTTCATCTGATAATGAAAGCATGATCACCAAATTGTTTACAGTTTTACCTTCTGCTTTGTCGACAGGCGGGGATTGCAAAACAGCTTGTTTCTTGTTCTCATTGGAGTTCTCAGATCCATTCACATCTTTCTGCTTGCTTTCCGGGTGGTCTCCTCCTTCCAAACACTCACATTTCTCTGTTGAAGATGTTTCTGACATTTTGTGGTTCTTGGAAGTGTTTCTGAATAGAAAAATGCAAATAAGTAAAGCGAGGGGTTGTGAAACTAGGTCCAGATGACCAACTAAAAGAAGAAACGTTAATGACTGACAAGCAAGCACCTGATATGAGACACAGCATGATAATTAGGAGTTGTGGTGGCCTCCTGACTACGGCCTCGTGATTAACGTGGGTAAAATCACGAAAAGTTCGTATTGCAGGACAACAAAGGCCACCTGGATCAAATGATGCATTTCTCGTGATGTCACTGCTACTTGCGATAATCGCAGTTTGTTTAATTAGCACAACAACAGTTATCGTTCACAGAACAAGTTTATTTCTCGTTTTGAAATTCATTCAATATGAATAAAAATACAAAACAAGTGGGTGATGTGCATTGCACATAATCTCTGATTCAGAGAGTAACATAATTTCACAGAAATCAAAATTATCTAAAAAAATTCAACTGAACACGGCGAGCTGCTCCTTGATCTCCTCCTTCTCTTCACTCTTCCAGCTCATCGTCGCTGACTCCCGCGAAACTGAAAGTTATGGATTAGTTGTATAATTTGGTAGTAAAAACATTACTTGAAGTCAGGAGGCATTTGGTCGTTGTGATCCTCGTTACTTGGCTCCGGTTCGAGTTCATCATCGGAGATTAGCTCAAGCAAACTGGAAAATCCCATTAAAGTTTTGATTAATTTGTCCTCATTCTTCTTTTTCAAGAAGAAAGCTGACAATTCTTATGACTTACTCTTCTAGCTTCTTCTGAGATGATTTGTTCTTGGCTTTTACGAGAGCGAGAGAGAGTTCCATCTTTCTTTTGAGGTCATCTTTCTTTGACTCTGGGGGGTTGGTGAACACCTCGAGTCCCTTCCAGACTCCACGTCCAGTGGCGGAAACACGTCCGTGAATTCCACCACTGACGATTGGCTTTCCGGTGATGCAAGCCGAAGCACCCTGAAACAAATACAAATATTTTCTGGGTGAATGTTTTTCAACTAACTCTGTCCAAATGTCCAATAGTCTGGGCATAGGTATCGGCGATCCATCTCTTTGATTTCACAGTCGGTGGTGGATGGTTGGTTTCTTTGCGAGTGATCGCCTTCACACTGAAAAATCTCCTTGAAATGTAGAATACCGTATTCCTGCGAATAGAAGGGAACCCCCCCAAGACTTGTGTTTGGAATACCGGCAAAACTGATGCAACTTCAAAATTTTCCGTTTGTTAAGACACGTTCTTCGAGTCGAGTCAACTTTTTTCGATAGGGTCGGGAACAATTTTTTTTCATGTGCTCAAATTTTTTTCTTACTTTTATGTTAGACATATTAGGGTACTAGAAAACTAATGCCGTTGTCAGAATTGAGCTAAAACGTTTCCCTGATTTATGGTGGCAGCAAGTAGGAAAAACATTTGAAAAATCGTAACTTTTTTTGTAATCAAAACTTTTACAAGATCTTTTTTGCAGTGTGAATTGTGTGTAATTGTGCGTTTCTGGTAATTTTCCTACCACACCGCAGGCTCTAGAACCTTTTTTAACTTTTCAGATTTTACAAACTTTGAATTTTTTCATCATGTTAGGCCCCCGGCTAAAATCAGAAAACTATGCCATTCGATAGAACGTATCTTTTTACATATATATGGAAGTTTTCAGAATTTAGTTCGAAACCTAACATTGTCAAAAAATTCGAGGAAACCGGATCATTTCGCAGTTTTTCACACTTTTTGACACAAATTTGGCAAAAATTTGTTTCTAAAGTTTTTCTATAGCAGTTTTTTGACAGTTTTCTTATTTTATCAAACGTTTACATGCTTTTTGAACGTGTTACGTACAGAAACAAGTTATTTTTCGCAACTTTCTGTCCAGTTTTCAACGGCATTGCCTGGACTACTTTTGGTGTAACTTTTGAGGTACTAGATGGTAAAATTTCAAAAAGTTGTCAACTATGAACTTGATATTCAAACATTTCTCTATATAATTACACTTTAACCCAAGCAATTCCCTTTTGATTTCGCAAAATAACAATTTTTTTCTTATTTTCGGCACTTTTTGTGATAATTTCTCAAATTCAACGTATAGGGGTACGTTGGAATGACCCAGAAAAATCGAAAAAAAAAAGAAAAAATTCAAAGTTTGTAAAATCTGAAAAGTTAAAAAAGGTTCTAGAGCCTGCGGTGTGGTAGGAAAATTACCAGAAACGCACAATTACACACAATTCACACTGCAAAAAAGATCTTGTAAAAATTTTGATTACAAAAAAAGTTACGATTTTTTAAATGTTTTTCCTACTTGCTGCCACCATAAATCAGGGAAACGTTTTAGCTCAATTCTGACAACGGCATTAGTTTTCTAGTACCCTAATATGTCTAACATAAAAGTAAGAAAAAAATTTGAGCACATGAAAAAAAATTGTTCCCGACCACTTTCACTCGACTCGAAGAACGTGTCTTAATGGATTGAAGAATGTCTCTCCTATCGTTTTCTCATAATAACATTTTTTCGAGTTTATGTTTGTATCCCTTCGTTCAAACAGCCATAACTTGGCGCAAAGTGGTCCGTTTGAGTTCATCTTTTGATATGTTTTAGTTGAATACTTTGGAAATAAATTCCTGTTTTTCTAGGATGACATCTCAAAAATCAGGTAAATGACGCTGTCTGAAAGTCGGCCTAAATGAAAGTCAAAAATTAAAGTTTTTTGTGAAATTTTTTAGGAATGTTCTGAACGTGCCAAAATGTGCTTTAGGGTCTTTATAAACATTTCCCAAAGTTTCAGTCACCAAAAAAAATTTTCCGATTTTTTATGGATTTTTGAAGAAAAGTGGTACGAAACTTTGGGTCGGTGCCACAGAGTGCAAAGTGCATGGATCGGCTTACAATTCCTTGAGAGAACGCACCAATAACATGCTAACTCATTACCATAATCGAAAAACTGAAGTTCAAAGTCTGAAATTTCACTTGACCATACAGACCATAGCATCGCTCCAAAAAGCGAAAAAATTCAAAAATCCATTAAAAATCGGAAATTTTTTTTTGTTGTCTGAAACTTCGGGAAATGCTTATAAGGACCCTAGAGCACATTTTGGCATTTTTAGAACATTTCGAAAAAATTGGACAAAAAACTTGAATTTTGGACTTTGAGTTGTGCCGACTTTCAGACAACGTCACTCACCTGATTTTTTAGGTAACATCGTAGAAAAAACTGGAATTTTTTTCCAAAGTATTAAACTAAAACATATCAAAAGATAAACTCAAACGAACCATTTTGAGCCAAGTTATGGCTTTTTGAACAAAAGGATACAAACATAAATTCGATACTGTACTTTGAGTTTTTTCAGAACTTCAAACTGTGTTTTTTAGGTATCTTGTTGTTAGAGGAAATACGGTGATTCGCTCTATGTTTTTTTTTCAAAAAAAGCAAGCCTTACTTTTCTGGTCCACCAGGTTGCTCGTGATCAGACTCGTCGAAAACATCGGTGAATTCTCCATTTTCTCTCGCTTCGGCCTCCTTCATCAAACGTTTCAGATCATTGAAATCATTTTGCCAATTATACAGTTGATCGTCGCTTCTGCAAAAATTGATCATTTCAACTACAGAAAAAAATCACTTGGAATTTCAAAACTCAAAAATCCCATCAAATTTTTGAATAATTCACTCCAACTTATCAAAAAAGCATTACTCACCTCTCTGCCTCGTTGTCACCGTTCAAACGCCTTCTCATCTGATCCAAACACTTTTGACGAGCCAAAAGTTGATCGCCAGAGTTGGTTTGGTTCAACGGTGGGTTCGGGAGTTGGTCTCTGCATAAATTGAACATCAAAATTACAAAGAAACATAAAAATCCAAGCCGGTAGCCATGCGCAAGCAAAAAAAAGAGTACTCACTCTGGTCTGACAACCGCTCTCTCTTTTTTGGCCCTGTCGTTTTGAGACATTGTTGTTCGGATTCTGAAAAATTCGAAATGAAAACGGAAAAACAGATTTTTGGGAGAAGAACTGTATTCTATCCGTTTTGGTCCAATATCTGACGGTAAAATGATGAATTTAGAGGTAAATTTCAACACAGATAATTTTTGCGAATGAAACCTATTGAAAAGTCTAGAAAATTTGAACAAAAACTCGCGAAAATCTTCGAAAACCGTCGAATGCGAAGGCAGACAAAAGTGCAAATGGTTTTCAATGACAGGGAACAGAAAATGGTGGAGGAGCAGAGTGCGAGAGAGGAATGGCGCGGTCCAATCGCGTGTTCAAACGCAATGTCTGCCATTGGGTATTGGGTATCACCATAGCGCGCAATAGATTTATGAGGCTGGGAGCAGAAAGAGCAGCAGGCGGCATCGCTTTTGAAGATGTATACTGTCGAAGACAAGCGGGGAACAGTTTTGCGCGGCACCGAGAGAAGTGAAAAAACAGAAGGGGGAAGTATTGATACAGAAATACTCACAGAACAATTTGCTCTGAAACTTTCCACGCAAAGTTTTCTACCGTACCTTGCGCCCTTATCATGGTAAATTTCGATCAATCCATGCCATCAAATGACGATAAAACTGGAGACGGGACCTCGAAAACACAGCTGGTAAATACAAAACAAGGATAATGAAATGATGCGAATGCTTTTTCGTCGTTTTTGCAGCTGCAATCCTGTGCTCTCAACAGAATGATGCGTGATGAGTCAAGCTGTGATTGGGATGACATCATCTGTGAAAACTGATTTGTAGAATCTTGACGAGTAGAGTAATCCTTGTAACATTGATCTGGAAAGTAGCTTTCAACATGGATTCGTTTTCTTGATGGGGTTCTTGAAAATGGCACATTGGTATCAAACTGCTTGTAAAATCAAGAAAAGTGCACATTACGAGACAACAAGAGTCCGTTGGATCGAATGTCGTATTTCTCGTGTTTTCGCTGCTACTGGTGATGAAAACAGTTTGTTTGATTACCACAACAACATTTATCGTCGTTCACAGAAATCAAAATCATTTAGGAATCATACAATTGATTAGAATGTAACAAAATGGAAAGCGGAGAAGAGAAACTGTTGTTCGAGTTCCTGAGCAAGACTCTCGTCCGTGATTTGATTGAGCAAGTGGAAGTCGGCGTCGAGGAACTCCGTGGTTTTGATTCTCAGAGTTAGCCATTCATAGGTAAGGAAGAAAATGGCATTTTTCTCGCTTTCCAGAAAATTGGACCAGTAGAAGTCCATTCTCTTCTTGAAAAAGTCAGTGTTCTGGAGCTTCTCCACCTCTCCTCGAACTTCTGGGAGGTTTTTCTTCCAAGCGATCAGTTTCTCCTGCTCTGAAACATTAAATATTATACCAAAACTGGTTTTTGTTCACAAACCATCAGTCAGCTTCTGATTCCCTTGTTTGAGCTCATTGATGTGACGGTACGGGTTCAGGTTGTGCAAGAGCAATACCGTAGTCACCCCTCTAAGCGTCTGCTGCAACTCGGACTCTTCGAATTGCAGCCGGTCCCCTCTCAAGCAATAGAACTTGGTGAGAATTCCGGCTGCAATCTTGCTCTCGGGCTCAATCTGGCTATCCACAGCTCTCATGAGGGTCTGGTGCAACTCGGTCTCTTCGAATTGCAGCCGGTCCCCTCTCAAGCGATAGAATTTGGTGAGAATCCCGGCTGCAATCTTGCTCTCGGGCTCAATCTGGCTATCCACAGCTCTCATGAGGGTCTGGTACAGTGCATGAGTTTTGGAATACTTTCCACACTGTACCAGCCGACATCGGTGCAGTTCCCCAAATTGGAAAGGCTTCAGGTTTCTATCAGCCTTCATCATTGCGAAGCAGTCGCGCATAATTAGGACAACATTTTCGCGGTAGGTGGGATTTCTATCTGTAAGAATTTCTACTAATTGGTTGGAAATAACTCAAACAACGCACCCCGATACTCGAGGATGTCCCGTTGGGTGCATAGAGCTTTGAACTGGAGTTCTATGATCTGCTGGCGTTTTCTGAACTCCATTTCATCATCAGGAAGCATCTTCGGTTGCTGTTTTTGACCGTCCAGAATAGAGAGTTCTGCCAGGTAATCTGCCAGAGATCTTCTAAGTCTGAAAACGTCTTTTTAATCGTGTTATTTTACGCTGAAACTTACTGGAAAGCAAAGCTGTACTTTCCTGAGAGATTTGCAGGATCTTTGACGCTTTCCTCCTCTGATTCGCAAGACGATTCGTAACCGGGGAAACCGGTAGCAGATGGCTGTGCCAATTTAGGAGCCTGAATCGACTCTCCTTCTCCTTCTGGGCTCAGACGACCCCAGGGATCATTGAGCTCTTTCTCCAGATTATTCATGGTCGCTCAGTAGAACACTTGGAATAGGCGGAAGGAAGAGAAGAGACGAGATGTGTGTTTGTGACTGTCCTCCAGTGGCCTTTTATACATTTAAAATCCCATCAATTTTTATGTGACATTGCTCTACCGCATGGAACCAGGGGGACAGTGATAAAATGGTGATAAAAAGAACGATGTGGTGAGTCACCAGACCAAGAACCATGAAATTTCGATGACCAATAATCAGAATCTTTCTAATGAGAATAGTAATGTCAATAACTCGGTAATCATTTATCATATCAAAAAACATAAGTTCTCATTTCTGTAACCATGCATTTGATCTGATAGCTGTACAAAATGTCGGTCAATGAAAAAATGTGCTGGTAGAATGAACAATGGTTCGAGAAAACAGTTAATTTGGATAAAGAAAGGGTGACGGATTGGATAGAGTATTAAACTCAACGGTGAACTGGTGGACTTTCTCCACCAGTTCTCCGAGAAGTGAAAATTGATTCGTAGAATCTTGACAAGTATAGTAATCCATGTGACCTTGAACTGGAAAGTAGCTTTGAACATGGATTGGTTTTCTTGTTGGGGTGGAAGATCTGCCTTTAATGATCCGACAATAAAACTGTAATTTGAACATTCAATGATGAGAAGCACAGCTGCCGAGTGCAGAACAAAGATAATGTAACCGAAATTTTTATCGTCCTCGCAGCTGCAACCCTGTACTTTCTTCTCTGTGACCCTTGATGGATCAGAATGTTCCAGGTGTCGCGCCATGTGTAGAACACCCGGTGCTCCGAAAATGAGACGTGGAGTGCGAAACCCTTTCATTTCTCATTTCTAATCGCAGCTCTGTTCAGAGCAGGATGGTCGATTCTCAATGGATTGGCTCTCTGATGGCCATCCTATTCTTTTTTCTGCTCTGTTTAGTCGTTTCTATTGAACCGGTCCATCTAACGTCGTCTACCGAAAACCCGCAACAGCTCAGAGAACCACGTGAAGTGGTTTTGTCGTTTGAGCCTCCAAAGCAGATTGCAAAAGATACCAGATCACCTTACCAGCATCATCTTCAAGAAGATCGTATCAACATGGATGTTTTCATTGGACAAGTTCTTCAAATCCCCATCCCAAAAGATTTCGTTTCCGTTTCATCTGATGATGGGATACCAAACTGGGTGATGATAAAGAAGGGAGCTGTTGTTGGAATACCGGGACCGGAGAATATGGGCAGTGTAACCATCAAAGTGAGTTGTTCAACAAACCTTTATGACTATTTGCTCGTTAAAGATTCAAAAAACAAAAAGTCTTATTGTTTTCTACGAAATCAACGTCATTATTGAAACTACCAGTCTTTGCAATGAGAAGCCAACATCCTGGTTAGACACCTACTGGGAGGAACCACCAACTGTAAGTTACATTTGCATTTCATGCATTCACTATCCCGAATTCTAATCAGCTCGACAACAAACTAAGCGCTGTTCGAATGATGCAAGAACTGGATATGGAGCTAGACGAGAATGATACCATGAGAGTTTATCCAGTGGGGTATGCCAATTCAATTCGAAAAATCGACGAGTTGAAACAGGAAATCTTCGACGGAAACTTCATGGTGATATTTACTGTTAGTTGTTCTGATCTCCGAGATGCTGTGGATGCATTGGAGGAGTACCTTGACTTGGATAATATCCAAAGCCGCGTGAGACTGTCTAGAGGATATTTGAAGCAGCAAAACCTACCGTTGGCCATGTCGGCCAGTGTTACCAAGGCGCCCACAACAAAAATCCTTTCCAAAACCACTATTCCGAACAGCATTTCACCAAAAACGGTCGCTACAGCTGCTGGTTCCATTGCATCTACTACTCCTATCCCAACAATTGCTACAATGCTTCCTTGGGCTGATGTTGTGAACGATGCAGAATCCAGTTTGCTTGAACGTGTCGACATTCCACATTTCACTTGCATGAGGTATCTTTGAATTTTGAGAGCTGTATTCTAACACGTTTTTTGCAGAGGTGCTCTATGCGAAATGAAGATTCCAATGTTCGTATTCGGTGAAAACGACACCAATGCACTGGACAACACTCTCGACGCGTTTCCCGAACCTGAAGTCGATATGGATAACTGGATCCACTTCAAAGGGGAGCGAACGTTCATTGGATACTCTTTCCGTGCTGGCCACTTCACTTTCTACATCTCAAAGCAAAACCCGAATATGTCTGTTTTGCATTGTCCCATTTCCATCAAAGTCTTGGAAATCCCAACACCGAATCATATCATTCAAATGGATATGAATCGCCCATCATATAATTCGTTTATGATGCATCCACACCTCCGGATAGATTTCATGGAGCATTTGGCGTATGTTCTTCGCGGACCAAAGACATCACTTTCACTTCTCAGTATTACACGAATTGACAAGATTACTCGTGTTGTTTTGACCAATAACACTATCGAGAGTTGTGATAGCAGTTCGATTCAACAGTTTGCTGCTAAAGTTGTAAATGAGAAACGACAAGCAGCGAAGAAGAGTTTCGTGAATGACATGCAACTAGTCGCAAATATCCGTCGAGCTAGTCTAGTTGTACTGGGGTCATGTCCAGAGGCTCCTGCTATTGTCTCAATGCCCGAGAGCCTCGAACCGAAAAAATCAACCGCGGCAAGCTCTTCATCAACTTCTTCCGAGTGGCACATTGGTATCAAACTGCTTGTTTTGATGCTTGTCTTGGCTGGTTTCATATGTGTCGTTACTTTCGGAATCATCTTCATTGCAAAAAAATGGAACAAACTCGAAGAACCCGCACACGCGGAACCAGATGAGCCGGTGAACCAGCCATATTACAGCAAAATCCTGCCGAATCCACGACGATCACGATCGTCTATGGAGCCCTACGCAGTGATTTACGCTGATCAGCATTACGAATACGAAAGCTATGTTTGAGCACGATGTCCCTGTTCGACGATCATTCCCATCATTCGTTGATTATTCCTCTTTCTATCAGTTAAAAGTTATCTTTCTCTCTGCTGTTCCCTCAACTCGATTTCCGTTCTTTCGCATTCATGATTTGATTTTCGATTTGATTCGATTTATTGTATCTTTTATCACATGAATTCCATACTTTCCTTTTTTTCAATTTTCGTACCTTCTTCAGTAAATGTTTCGAGTTCAAGAAACAGTCGTTTATTCTCTATGATACCTGAACAGAACTATTTTACAGTAGCGCTCATAAGTTAAGACTCCTCCATTCGGTAAGACATAACTCGGCTTAAAATGATTTGTTCGAGCTCATTTTTTGACTATACGTAGATACAACCTTCATAAACACACTCTAGTTTTTGTGGAACAATTTATTAAAAATCAGATGAGTGACACAACCGCATCTGTGACAAAGTCGGAAATTCAAAAAATAATTATTTGTCAGATTTTTTCAAAAGGTCAATCAAGTGTCAAAAATGTGTTCTAGAGGTTATATAACCATTTCCCAAAGTTTGGGGCTTCAATATTTCTTTTTCGATTTTTTATGATTTTTTGAAAATTTTTCATTTTTTCATTTTCTAGTGCTAGTGGTATTGAAAAACTGAAAAGTCGAAAAATGAAAGTTTGAAGTATGCTAAACTAAATGTTAAATTATTTTTGTGACTAACTGGTGCACATCTTCAAGAATTTTGAGATCGATCTGGGCACTTCGCGCCTCGTGGCAACGGTCCGAAGTTTGAGACCACTTTCACTCAAAAAATCATGAAAAATCGATGAAGAAAGATTGAAGCCCCAAACTTTGAGAAATGTTTATATAACTTTCAGAGCACATTTTGACACTAAATAAACCTTCTAAAAAATCTTACAACAAAAATGATTTTTTGAATTTCCGACTTTGTCACACATGCGGCAGTGTCACGCATCTGATTTTTTATGAATTGTTCCTCAATATCAAGAGTGTGTTTATGAAGGTTGTATCTACGCACTCTCAAAAAATAAGCTCAAACGGATTATTTTGAGCCGATTTATGCCTTCCCGAATGGAGGTGTATGTATTAACTCATGAGCGCTACTGTATATCTTCAGAAGAATTTGGACGCATGCAGCAGATTGTGCGCGCAAGCAAACGCCATGTGAAGAAGGAGATTTGTTGCGCGCGTGCTCACGGTGACCGTCGTGCCATAACGGCACTCTTTCGATCGATGGATCGTGAGTGTTCCCGTGAGTGCCGTCGTGTATCAACATTCTAACTACTGCCTTCTGCCGTTGAAAACTTTTCCACTATGTTGTTTCGCTCGACGATGCGTTCGACGACACGGGACTTTTCCCGAACTGTCTCGTAATATATAGGATACTAACTGAGTCTGCGTGCTCGTGAAATCCGTCATTCGAGGTTATTTTTGCGAGCCGTTAGAAACATTTTTAATTAAAAACCTCGTCGCTTCTCAACCAATGTTCGGGTGAGCGTCCGATTGACTGTCGCTCGTGTCGCAACTTTCTTCATGCTTCATCCCTTCCGAATGTTCCAATCAGTTTTTTCGACGACGCAGTATCCAATTTTCAACGACTGTCGAAGCCGAAAGGATCAGATTGTTTCATCGACTGTTTGTTTGGTGGTAATTGAAACCTGTAGCGCAATCTTATCTAACTTTTCCTCGAGTGAAAAGCGTGGTAAAACGCATCAGCACTCAAAGCGCAATATCGATTAGTCCTAACGTCACGCAGCCACGACGTTCCGCAGTTACACCGGCACCTACCTACTGCTCACCTGCTGGCTGCCTACGGGTGTTCATTTGCTGCCAAGGCCAGTTTTGTTACATATTCTAATGCCACGGTCGTACCAACGAACGATTGCATGCAGCAAAACGTCGATGCTTGTCGAGCAATGTTTCGTCGGTTAACAATTTGCTTTTGATTTCTTCGTTTTTGTTTTGCCCGCAAACTTACTCGTAAACTAGAAACTTGGTCCGCTTTCTCGCGAAATACCTCACTCGAGGTCAGCAACCGTTTCGCATCCCCAAGACACTCTACTTTCTGCGAAGAGGAGTTCATTCATATTTCCGGGAATATCCAAAAGTCCACGTTTCTTGACCGATCTTCGGCCATGTGTCCGATTCACTGTCGTTTGTGTTACAACATTTGAAACACTAAAGCTTTCACTTTGCACTATTTTCGAACCAGATACTTCGACCACGCAGTCGAACATCATTTAGGTTAAAAAAAATAGTGTAGCGAAAAGCAACGAAGAAGTCCGGGCCGCCAAAAATTTCTTTTCGAAAGAAGAAGGTGCGTTTCGTCGTGTGTCAGATTCACTGTTTTTTCTGTGATACTTCGGCTGTGTTTCTTTTTACCGTTTCCCAATCAAGAAACACGCTCCATCGCAATATCGATTGCCACGTCAGACAACGGCGACGCCCCGCTGCTTCACCATCACCCGCCCGCCCACTAGTGTTCAATCGCGGACAAGATCGTCACTTGCATACACACGGTGGATGTATTACGTGAGAGCGAGACCGTTTTTTCCATTCTTTGCCAACTTTATCACAGGAAGTTGGATTGATTGGAGGAGATGGGTATCGATTTCTTTGCATAACTTCGGTCTACTATCTTTCACTATTCTCTTGTTTTCTCCTGCTCTCACTTCCACTCAGTTTCTTAGTGACTCATACAATAACATTCCCCAGTAGTTTTAAGACTAGTAACCTTCTTGGTTTCCTCTTTTCTTACATCCATTCAAATGTTACTAGGTAGTGTAGAGTACACCAATGTTGATTCCCGTTCCTACCAACGCGCCGTGTTCCCTTAGGCGACCTTTCACTACGTACCTTCTCTTTACGTTCTCCGTTGTGACCCAGCAGAGGTTGACCCTGCATGGACCACAGCGAGAGAACGAGAATGGTAGAAGAGACGTAGAGAACGTCCCACTCACTATACGTGTTGTTGTACCGTCATTTGGCCGTTAGCGTCGTGTAAAGGCATAGTTAGTTATAGCTGTCTCCAGCTGTCTTTTTTGGTATAGGTTTTGGCTAAATTTCCCACAAGCAGTCACTCCAAATTTGTCACATCATCTCGGTAAAACGAGTGAATAGTGTGGGAACAAGAACACAATTGACTCCTTCAGAAATCTGCCTAGTTTAGTTCTGATTCTAGTGTCATCCGATTTCTTTTCCATTAGCAACAGTTAGTAGCAGTTAGGGTTCACGATGTTAGTTTTTAGTCTTCAGAGTGCTGCGAAAAGTGTGCCTCAATGTTTCACTGCATAGACTGTATTCTTTAGACATCCACGCCTCTTTTCTTCTTCTAGAACCATTCCTTTGATAGTGGGCTTGTCGTCCTCAGCCATTTTTTGTGTCCGTGAGTCGTCGTGAGTCTCGTCGTTTTTCATTAACACGAGATGTTGTTTGTCTCCTACATTAGAGTGCTAGTCATCATACGTTGTCACGTTTTGAATGGATTAAGTTGACCCGAAATGTGGGTGTGTGTGCGCCTGCTGAGGCCAACCTGGGAACCTGTGTGTGTCCCCCTTTTCGGTGTCCCTCACCCGTGATGGCGTGGTAACTACCCTTCATCTATATTGACTCGTATATACATCAGCTGTCTGTCACCAATTGAGACTTCTCTATTCAGAGTTTGATGGACGTGATAGGAGTTGATCTAAGCCAACACAGCAGGGGAGCACAATACAGTGACATACTAATTTGTAAATCATTTGAGACTATTGAGTATCTCTGCAATTCAGGTCTTGTAGTGTTTCTTATTTTTTCAATATCTTGTTTTCTCTTCTTTCTAAGCTGTTCTCACTCCCAATTTCATTTCATTCATTTCAGACGCAAAATGGAAAAACCAGCGCCGCATTGTGAAGTGAAGCCTGACATCGTCATGCCAGTGTACATCCCACCACAACCAATTCCAAAAACCCCCGTTCCGGAGCGTGACCCCACCAGAGTCATTGACCAAAAGAGCTATGTGAAGTTGGTGAATGAGCACCCAGAAATGTTCGAAGAAAACACCAAAGATGACCTTGAACTCCAAAAAGTCATTCTTGCTGAAGTGGAGATTCTCAGAGAGATGTGGGTGAAGAAGAACTCCGTTCAGCAGAAGAACTTCGAGAAAGTGGGAGTGATGGTTTTTTCAAGGACTGGAAGATTTATTACTCGTGAGTTATTTTTTTCCTTTCGCATAGATCAGATTACTTTTCAGCGCTGCATGTCTCCAACATGTACAACAAGTCGAAAGTGAGCCTTCGCGATAGACTTCGCAGGTCTATCCTCAAACACAGGCACAACGAGAGACAGACTGAGAAATTTATGTGTGAATGGGACTTCTACAGTCACATTTTGTTCTTCCGGAGCACTCTGGTTGAATGGGAGAAGGATTTGCGGAAGAAGGTGATTGAAGAAGTTGTTTTGGGAGACGATGAAATGGGGCCGGAGGAGAGAGAAGAAAGGGCGCAGGCACAAGCAGCACCGGCTCAGGCTCCAGTGAACCCCGTCAGAGAAGCAGAGAATCCTGCTCTGTTGAAGCAAAGGTTAGAGTTATCTAATGATCTATAATTCATGAGAATTAATGTTACAGAAACCCTGTCGTCCAGCAACAGCATTCAGAAAACAATCGCGATCCTTTCCAAAGACCAGTTCTGAAAAAAGTGAAACAGGAGACTCCTGATGAATTCGTTGAAGTTGTCTATACTCGGAAGAGAAAGTCGCGAGATTACGACGATGCAAACACACTGGAAGCTGGGAGTAGTGTCCAGGAGAACTACTTTCCCCAACCGGATTACATTATGAACCTACAACCGCAAAGTCCGTTGCAATACAGCTCGGGAAACAGCACAATGACAGCGCCAGCTACTCCAGCATACCCTTCCCCGGATGTTCATCGTGAGCAGAAGCCGTTGGGTCGATTGGAAGACAGTGGATACAGCAGTGTTTCTCAATTATCTATGGAAAACTTGAATTTGAACCAATCCTCAACTTATGAGAGTTCTACTTGCGGCTCAAGTAACCAATCATTCCAACAGAATCTATTCCCCACTTCTCCAAGCACCAGTGAGGATTGTTACGCACTTCTGAAGGCCATATACAAACAAATGAAAACACCAAAACCACATCTTCCTGACATGGGGTATTTCACTGAGTTGATGTGTAATGTGACCGAAAGTCTTTCACAAGAGCGGACGCGTGTTTTGATGCGGATGATATCCAGAATGGTACTGGATTACGTTGAAGATCCAAAAGCTTCTTCCCCACTGAGTTCCACGATGGAGTTGAACCGTCCTTCCACCTCCACTCAGACTTAATAGAGTCTGATTCTATTTTCCTTCAATCTTCTGTACTTTATTTCATACTGGTGACGCTTATCCCCCAAATCTATTCCTTATGTTATCAGTATCTATTACTTTTCATTGTAAACAATACCACTCCTTTAACACTTCCTGTTTTTCAAAAAGATAACTTTCATTCAATTCAACATAAACATTATTGTCTCAATATCTGTCACAACTTATCCATCCATTGTCCCAGCTCCCCTTAACTTTCAACTTTATTCCCGACAATTTGTGTGTCTTTATTATTATTTCCAATATACGTACAATAAATGATGTAAACTGGGAGTTTTTGAACACCAATTCAGGAACCATGACACTGATAATCAGCCCTACCAGAGACCGCAAAAGCATTGAGATTTCTGGATGAAAAAGACGAGTAGTATGCGTTCAGATTAGTGAAAGTAATTAATATAATAATGATCAAAATGGGGTACAATTTCCCAATCAAAAGAGTCTAGAACAAACACCTTTCGCATTTGGCTCAAATTATCTACCATATGTTTCATATTTTAGGGCATTCCATTTAGAAGGGCACTCCTAGAAAAACTGATAAGATTTTCCATGCCAACAGTGCTCCACAAATTGGTTTAAATGCGCATCCCGTCAATGTTCCAAATCCTTACTTCAGACACATTCATCAACTGAGAGATGAAACGATCCTGAACCTTTTTCCTTCCGTTTTCCTTGCTTCCCCCCTCCTTTTTATTAGGGGTTTTTGCTGTTTTTGGACTTTACATTGATTAGGTCTTATTCATTTTCCAAAACAGAAAGGAATTACATCCAAAATCAGCCGAAAACTCGCAAAAAATGATCAGAAACAAGCACATCAGTAAAAAAACAAATTTGAAAAGCCCCCCAGAATCCATGCCGAAACCATGCGGCATGGTTTTATGGGCGGGACCTGAGAAGTGCAAATAGTGCACGGTCGCCGCGTCCATGCCAAGACATCACTATTGATTTACAAGTTTTGAACGCTGTTCGGTTTGTTTTTCATCGTTTTTGACCGCAATTTTTTCGCAATTCGTTTTCTTTTTTGTAGCTTTATGATTTGTCGCATGGTTTTGTTTCAATTTATGAGAAGTTACCGATGAAAATTTTGTTTTACAGAGAGTAAACGTAGAATTACGAAAAATCGCTAGAAAATTCACTATTTTCTGTTTCAGAGCAAAAAAACCAAACAATTTTCAAAATCCAAATGGACGGTATTGACGGGGCGATGGAAAAAATACGTCGACTGTATTTGGAACTCGCTGCGGTGGAAATCGAGGAAAAGTCCCATCAAACGGAATTGATTGAGCTCCAGAAAGTGTATATGGAGCAGTACGAAACATTGACTTCCGAGGAGAGATGTGCGAAGAAGAAGAAGATTGATGTAAGTTCTTTATTAGCAAGTCAAACACCTCTAATCCAGTTTTGAAAGTTATCCGTGCTCAAATTTGCTCGATTGAAACCAAACAACTGTGTTCCGTTTTCAGGAGAAGCGCAGGGTGGGAATGGAGTACTGGACCCAGAAGAGAAAGCTGAACGACGAAATCAACACATTTGAGGCTCCGATTCTTGAAAGTGAGTCTGAGTCGGTGTAAATCGTCAAAACAAACAGCATGGGAATGTTTTTCCAGAGATGGCGACGTTGGGTGGAGATCAGCTGTCTGGCTCAGGATTCGCTTGGGAGAAGGCCGGAGATAGTGCAGCAATGCCGCCAGTTTCCAAGATGACCAAGGAACCAGCGTCAGGAGAAAAGCAGCTGACTGGTAGCTCCGGAACCTCTTCCTCTGCTTCAAACGTAGTTCTGCACATCAAGAAGAACAAGACCGTAGATACAATGACTGAGAGTTCGATAGTTGCTCCAAAAAAGTCGTCATTGACCAACGAGACCCTCGCATTGGAAGGCAAAAAAGAAGGAGTTCAGTTTGCTGGGTTCCATGGACTCTCTGGTGCTGCGCTTCACATCAAGGAACAAGTGGAAAAGGACATAGCCGCTCAGGCTAGACGAGCTGCCAAAGCGGCAAGAAACCAGGAGAAGCAGCGCCAGAGCCAGAGCACGTCTTCCGATACCAACAACGTTGGACAATCTGCTTCAACTCCCAAGGAGCTTGTTCCGGCGACCGCGTCGCTTCCTGGTGGACAAAAACGTGTCAAAGGTTTCTCGGTGAGTCGTTTTCCAAGAAAAAGTTTTGACAACCTGTGAAAACTTCAGATTGCCGATATCCTGGGAATTCAGGGAGAGAACGAAGGGGTTGTTGAGGCATCAGAGAGTCTCCCGACAAAGCCAAGTCACCCACAACCAGCATCCATGCCGTCGTCGTCAAACACCTTCTTCAACATGAAAACGGCACAGGAGCTCGGAAACAAGCAGATGGCTCGTGGCTCAAAGACCTTCCTCCTGAAGTCACAGAAAAGTTCGACTCCAACTCCCTCAAATGTTCTTCTAGAAATCAAAGAGGAAACCATGGAAGATCCTCAGATCGAAGGTAAAATGAAGATTAGAAGTGAAAGAGGGCAAATCAAGAGCCTTTCAGACATATTGGTGAAGATGGAGGAGATAAAGGAAGAGATCGACGATGACGGTGATGTCTCTGAAAGTCCCGCGAAGAAGCCACGCAAGCCACGCCAGTCAAAATCCACCTCCATGCCAACGACGAGAAAGCGCAAAAACGCCGTGAGTTTCTTTTAATAAGAAGGCTATTCTCAATCAAAACATATTTTTTTCAGAAACAGCAGAACGAGGTGGTTCCCTCTCAGAAAAGAGCTTCGAAAGCAAAGTCAACCGTGAGTTTCCCCATTGGTTCCTACAAGTTAGAGTCAACCAATTTACTTTCAGGTTCAGCAGAAAGCCGTTGTCGTAAAGCCACACTGCATCTGCAACGACAATCGAGACGTCGAGATCATGGTCTCCTGCGACAACAAGGACTGCCAAACCGAATGGTTCCACTTCGACTGCGTGGGAATCTTTGGCGATGCACCTGCCGGAGACTGGTTCTGCAGCAACCAGTGTCATGAGGAGTGGCGTGCAAACGGAGGATTGACCAAGGAGGAGCTTGAGCAGCGCAAAAAGAAGCAAACTAAGGATAAAAATTATGTTTACAATGATAATTAATGATTTTGTTTCTTGTCCTTGAAAAGCTGAATCAAATTCTTTGCATCTATTTTTCTTTGATCCTCGTAGCTGTTTTCTTGCATCTTCTATCCTGTTCTCAAACCATTGTGAACAAAACTCGAATAATGAAGAAAATCTAAATCTAAATCAGGTTTCTATGATTACAGCAGCATAGCTAATCGGCAAGTGTGCATCTGCTGACGACTTCTGATATCTAATGAAATCACTAACCTTAAAAAGCAGATGCTCGAGTTGCTCTGTGGGGAGTATCAGCAGTAGCCGAAGGAAGATTGGTGGTTGAGGCGCACTTCGAAAATGTATTCTTGTACGTTGTCCGGGTTCAATCTAGAAAGAAGAAAGGGATAATTAAATCTTGATGGATGAAACATAATCTAAACCTTCAGAGTTTTTTGAAGGTTTGAACAAATTGAATAGACACTCACTCGCGAAGGTCACACGGCCATGCGAAGAGCCTGAGTCTCTCGATCACTTTGGGTGCGTAGTTCTCCGGCCATTGGTGGGCAACATATCCCATTCGTTTTTCGGGTGGCGGGGAAGCATGTGACAAAATGGATTGTCGACGATGGACTTGAAAAAGATTATTGTGAAGTCTTAAAGTTATTACTGAACAAAAATTTCACTTGTTGCGGCCGAAGATTTTGAGTGGACAAGAGTTTTTAAGAAAAGGAAAAAGACAAAACGAGATGTGTTTGTGTTTTCACATTTTCGGTTCCCCGTCTCCAAAAATGCAGCAATTTTGTGTTATCGGGCTATTTTACGCACTGATATTGGGTTACGGCGGGAGAAAATTGCTTGTATTCCAAAAAATGCCGGGAATTAGTCAGAAACTGCGGAAAACTGACGAAAAAATAGCAGCAAAACTCAAAATGCGGAGTGGGACGGTGAAAACGTGCAAAACGAAGGTAGAATGACCGATAATGAGGAGTGACGATGAATCGATCTGGAAAAACAGTTTTCCCCACGCAAATTGCTGAGAAAAATCTATTTTTCAAACAACATGGCTGAGTGATGTTGTATTATGAAGGGAACTTCCACTAGAACCGTCTTTCTGAGTCCATTTTTTTCCCTGGATTAATCAAGTTAAGAAATAAAGCTTGAAAGTTTCTGGAAGATTTGAGGAAACATTTGATGTATCTCTAGGTACCCTACATCATCCAATTTCCCGTGTTCCTTCATCTCATTTCCCTTCTTTTGGTCTCTACTCTCGTCACCTGCTCCCCAAAACGTGCTCTTTCACTAATCCCGTGATACATGCCCTCTAATCTTCTCGCCCTCTTCCAAACCCCCCTCGGCTGAGGCAATACACACTGGAGCATACGAAAACAAGAGTGTGGTCCGGAGAGACACGCAGCGGTCGGTCCGTGGAACACACGAGAATCTTGGACGAGAGAGTGAACGCAGCTGGTGAAAGGAGGAAAAAGAGTCTATGCAAACGAGAGACATGCAGGCAGGGGGCCACAGCCAGCCATTTTAGTGCAGCACACACACACACGTATTCGCCGACACTAGTGGTTTCAATACGTGTTTTATCACCTTCAAAACTGTCATTCACAAGACGTTCTTCGAGGAATCAACTTGAAGTAAGAGTGAGTTGTTTATTATTATAATTTTCACGCAGAAAAGCCAAATTTTCAAGCGAAAAACTGGTAAAAACAAAGATTTGAACACAAGTTGTCTCTCAATCCTTTCAAAATTCGAAAACCGCTGAAAAGGCGTTCCTTGCTAAACCGTCAATTCATCCAAATCCAATTTTCTATAAAATTCAACAATTTTATCGGTTATTTTTCAAAAAAAAGTACTTTCGCGGTGTTCTGAGCGACGAAGCAGCAAACGCGCTCTATTGGACACCCAGATATTTCGCGTTTTTTGCGGAGTTTCTTAAGAAAATGAAGCATTCTTGAGAAAAATTCACACTTCTAGAATTCAAAAAAGAATGGAATAGGAAATTAGACTTGTTTCTCAGGTGGTGAAATGCAGCTTTTGGGTACTCTTCTGGTCAAAACAAAAATAAAACGTATTTTCTTCAAAATCCATAGAAAAATCAAAGGAAAAAGATCAAATCGGATGATTTCAGACTGACCATGTCGAGAAGAGACGATTCTCCTGGGAACCGTCGTCCAGCCAATGGATCAAGCCTGCATGACCAACAAGCAGCGAAGAGAGTGAAGCAGGAGCCTCTGGACGATGAAGATCCGGATGATCGTCAACAAGGAAATCGGAGAAATCGTCAAGAAGCAAGACATAGCAGCCGTCTCCAACGTCAGAATCGTCAGCAGGGTCGAGACGCCAGAGGCTCAAATGGTCAAGGAAGCTCGAATGGAAACCGTTCCAACCAGGAACGACCAAATGGAAACGGAGGAGGAGCGAATCCACAGAATGGCTTCAACCTGGAGCTTGTCAAAATTGAGCTGCGAGCTCCGTTTGGTACTCCAGAGCGTGAGTCGGAAGGCGAGCAAGAATCTGGAGAACCAGCGGACAATCGGGAAAGATGGGATGGAAGAAACCAGAATCGAATCATCGATAGAGGTGAGCAGCGAGTTCCTCTCGAGTCTCCAGAGCCTGAGGTCCAAGAAGGATACGGATATGAAGAACCAGTGGATCAACAGGAGGTTCAAAACGGTTATGGATATGAAGTTGCGCCGCTTCAACGACGTAGAGTTTCGGAGACACAGCCAGAAGCGGAACCTGCTGCACCGGAGCGTGCTGAATTGAACGTCAATCAGAATGCTCGTATCCCCGGCTGGGACAATGGCCAGCAGCTCCAAGTTGCTCGAGTTCTGACAGGGAATCGCAGACAGGAAGAACCAGTGGATCGCTTCCGTGAGGAACCAGCAGTTGCTCCACAAATGCAAAGAATGCAGCAGCAACAGCAGCCTGCAGTAGGACACCAGCATCTAGCTCAGCCGGCTCAACAAGAACAAATGAGACAACAGCTCGAAAGGAACATCCAGCATCAACCTCCTCAAGAGCACCGAGCTAAGACGACCGACTGGAACAACGAATTCGTTCGAGGAATGGAGGCATTCAACCAGGCTAAGGTACTTCGTGCTCTTTCCATCCTCTCGGAGAACGACGTGACTGAGATCCTCAAGTACCAGAAACCCCTACACGCGATGATCCACAAATGCGGCGATATCCAGGCGAACAACGATCCTCGAGCCGAGCATCAATGGGCCATCTGCGAGGCTCTGGTTCCGCGCATACTGGAGAAATGCCGCCGAAGCGTTATGAGAGTGCAATCCGACGCCTCTCTAGACACTCTTATTATGCTTGCCACGTTCCACCGCCGGGTATGTCTTTTTCACACGGTTTGAGAAATAACGTAACAATTGTTTTGCAGGAGAAGCTGATGGAGATGTTCCTCAACAAAGCCCCGGTTTTCTTCGAAACGAATAGAGCTGGAGTAAGCGTGACCGACAGCGCCATCCGGTCGCGGAAACCCGATGTCCTCCGCATGATTCTTCGGAGAGGAGCCACGTTCCAGCACTTGGACCGGAGGCATGAAGTTTGCGGGCCATTCCGTAATGCAAGGTGGGTAGTGACAAGAAACTTGATGACTGATTTTCTTTTTTCAGGAGATTCGTAGATCATCAGCTGGACGAGCAGACCCGGGTGGAGTACTTCCGGATCGTCGAAGAGCATCATGATCAATTGGAGAAGATGTCCCGGCTTTCGTTGAGACACTTTGAAGATAACTTCCGCTTCCATCGATTCGGCCCCGTCGTCACAATGCCTTTTGAGAGGACGGTGGCGACGCGGGATAGGCCAATCAAGCAGCTCACGTTCCGGAGCCCATCATCGGAACAAGGGGAGTTCCTCCTGAACATCCTGCCGATGAGCTACAACCGCGATAGGGTGAGTTTTTTGTAATGTAATATTAGATAAAGTGAAAAGAAGGTCTGTTGAAAGTTGTTGTATACACCGAAAACTGTAGAAATTTGTGAAATTGGTAATTTTCTTACCAATTACACTATAATCTAGCACTTTACTAAGTCAAAACCCATTTCCTTCGACTCACCAAAACTTTTCCAATCTGAAAGCCGTAGATAAACAATTCCGCAGTAAACGTGATATGTTTTCAGGACGAGTACTACGCTCACCAAGAAGGCTTCCAAGTGATGCGTCCTCCGGTTCTAAACGACCAAAAATGCTCGTTCGCCATTGTTGGAAAGCCGTTCTTCGTCGACGGAAGACCGGTTCCCTTGTGTAATCGGGTTTTCCTGGTGTCGGAGAACGTGCACCAACAAGCGAGGAATCCAACCGATTGGAACCGCCCATTAGTTCCATTTGAAGAACTGTCCGAAGCAACCCGGCGGGACTTCCGGACGACCTTCACATTGGATATCGAAGTCAGCGAGCGTCAGAACTTCGATTTCCTGGCGGTTCAGATAGCTGAGTTCAGCTACAGATAGAAAACTTCCGTTTGATTGTTTCTCCTATGCTCTTGTCTTTTCCTACGTTCTCCCAGATTCCCTTCTCCCATGGTCCCTATCCCTACTACTCTACTTTTCCTCTTTTTCTTCTATTTAGTGATCCGTGTTCATGTCTGATGGTCTTTCTCGTCTTTTCCTCAATTGTTCTCTCCGAACCCCCTTTTCCATTATCAAATGCTTCAATGCTTCTTCGTGTTCTTCCCATTTCCCTTTGGTTTATTTACTGTTTCTGTCCCCTGATACCCTTCAAAAATTGACTTTGTTCCTTTTTTTCCAATCCCGTTTTTCCCTTCCCGCTCTCTTGGTTGTCCAATTCTCGGTATGGATTCCGAGTGTTCCGACAATTTCCGGGGATTTTACTGTATTTCCGAATGTTCTTGCATGTTATTCTTTTTACATAATCTTTATATGTTCTCTTGGGACATGTTTTTTTATCTATTTTTTTCATGTCTGACTTTATTTATTGTCTAATATGAATTTAATAAAGAAAAAAAACAAGAAAAGTTTCGAAATTGGGAAGTACGGGAGTAGTGAGGGGGACTGGAAGAGACAATAATGTATGAGTGGGATTTGGGAATGGGAACTAGGAGCCGGAAACATAAGGTGTGGTGCTGTTAATAAGATTTAGAAAGAAGAAACTGGTAATTGAGTAAAATTCCGATTGATCAAAGCTGTTCACAAGATCTGATGAGGTGAGATGAAAAAGTATTACTTTTGGAGTGCAGAACAGGTTGTTTAAACTTGATTCAATTATTTTCTGAGAAAGATTAGACACAGTTCAGAGCGGAAGAACAGTGTCACATAAATACCAAGGTGGAACTGAATTCGATTCATAAACAGAGACTCGGAAAGAGATCGGGTGGAGAATCATTTCAGGAAGGACAGACTTCGTAGAGACCGATGTTCTGAGATGACGCGAAACCACTGGAAAAAGAGGCAAATTACTTGGGTTTGAAATCCATGTGAGCAGTGATACTATCATAATGATTGGCAGAGATGAGAGCCTACTACCGGGAACTTTGAGATTGCAGAAGAGAGAGGAACACGGTGGATGAGATTAGGGAAGACTGTGAGAAGAATTTGGACTCTAATACATCAAAACCAAGTTTTTCTTGGAAGCAGGATCTCAAATGACTGTGCAAAAGAGTCACATCGTAGTGAACAACCAGTAACTTAGAGTAGAGAAGAAGCATTAGAAAACGGGGATAGAAGCTGAAACAGGAGTGATTGAACACTTTGAGGAAGAGACAGGGGCACAGAGTCCATCTGAAAGAACGGGGATCAAATGAAGGTCGGATACAAGTTGGGGTAGAAATGAATCGGAGAAGGAACACGGATAGAGAGAGAGAGAGAGAGGAGAAAAGTGTAGAACGAACGATGAACAGACGACTCAGATAGGAATAGCCTCCCACACGACGAATTGAACTCCACCGGTCTCTCGGTACACGGACGCGAAGACTCCATCCTCGCGACGAAGGCTGATCAGTGGCCAGTATCTCTGTTCGTCCACGAACCCTCTGATGGACCTGAAAGAACTTTTTTGATGTCTATATCTTTCACGACACTTACTTATAGCGATGATCTTCTGGGAAACGACCACGGAAGTTCGCAAACCCAACGAACAGGGCTGGATCTCTGCGGTTCAAAGTGATCACCAGGCTCTTGACCTTCGGCAGTCTTCCTTGCAGCCAATTCTCAAGAAAGTCGTTGAAGTCGATGGCGGTGATGTTCTCCGCGACGCATCTGGTGTGATCGAAATGGAGGTTGAGGAGTTGCTCTCTTCCGAACCACGCACAGTTGCTGATGGTGATGTGGAGAATGGAGGTGATCGGCTGTGTCAATTGGATCTCTTCGGGAGTCCAGAAGATGTTCAAATGGATGTCTCTGCTGTCATTGAACCGCAGGCAGAAACGGTTGAACTCGTCGTTAGTGAAGCGGTTTCCCATACTCTCAATCACGTCACAATCCATCGAACGTGGGAGAGTAATCATCGCCTGACAAACATCCCGCTCGAAGCAGTTGTTCTGGACGAGGGTGAGCTTCTTCCCAAACGCTCTTCGCAAGAAACTCGCGAAGGACACGGCGAAGCGGAAGTGGTCGTTGGTGAAGATAGAGTAGTTGTGAGGAGTGCACTCTCTGAAAAGCCAGCATTCACAGAAATTGCAGCAGACAAGCAAAATGTACCTGACTTGCAGCACCTGTCCAGCCAAGCGCAAATTGTATCTGACTCTGGGGAATCCTTCATCGGCATTCAACGGATGGAACTTCCAGAGTGCAGCCCTGTATTCATTTCCTTTGAGTCCGATCTTAACGACGATTTGGTGGAAGCGAAACTCGATCTCAAAGCATCCGATTCTCGAGCGAAGATCGGGAAGAACCAGGTGAGGCGGCATTGCAAAAGCAAGCAGCACACTGAAAATTTGAAATGAATCATACATGGAAAACGGAACAAGGAACATACAGATCTTCAGCATTCAGGTCATTAGCGACTTTGTAGAATGGGGCAAGTGGGAGCTGTAGGAGAATATCGGGGGTTTCGTTGGTGAATGGTTCACGGTCCGGCATTTTGGAATACTGAAAAAAAAACTTATAAACTCGAGAAGAACCCAAAATCAAAGTTCAAACGTCGTGGCACAGTTCTCATCTCCCAAGCTTACAGGTTCCCAGAGCAGTAAAATACGTACTTATGAATCTAGGCGCAATTCACATTCAAAAAATCATGATGCCGCTAGGCTACAGGAACTCTCTCGGTGAACAAACAGTCTCTAAACCGACAGAAGGAGGGAACACCGCGAAAAAGCCCGCGTCTCTGATTTCTCTGAACCTCTCTTGGGTTTTTGAAAACAATTGATTGATTTGAACTTTTTCTCCTACTTTTTTGGTTTTCGAGACTAGAAACAGTCATTGAAAATGGAGAGACAAAGGAAAGAGAGGAAAGCTTGAGGGCCTAACAGCTTGTGATTCGAAAACTGGACAAATGGGACTGTTTTCAACAGGAAAAAGTTGATGAAAACGATTGAAAACACTGTTGGAACATTGTTTCATCATTTAAGCATAAAAATCTTTGAAAACCACGCGGAAAAAACAGTCAAAAAGGACGGAGAAGCCGTCAACAACTCAATAGCGCGACGGCATATGATTGGAAAAGACACAGTGATGGAAGGGGGAACCATGCGGAAGAAGAGGGGAACTGTTAGACGCAGACAGCCAAACGGCTTCTTTTTTTTCTTGTGTTACGGGAGGAACAGATGCGATAGTTTTTTGCGTAGTATTTCGAAATTTTATGGGTAGAATAAAAGGAACTCGATAAAGTGAAAAATACTGATAATTTGTTGAGTGGATCTGGCTCTCCTGTAATGAACGCATTACCGAAGCAACTTCAAAATGTCGCAAAATTTATTTGTAGAGAAGATTGGACAGATTTATGAAAAGAAACATTCGGTAAAGTCGAAAAAGCGAGAAATCAAGAAGGGTTTCACAGAAAAAGACATTTGGGAGTAGGGGTAAGGTTCAGATCAAGCTAAACCAGAGTCGAGGTCCTACGAATTATCTGGGAATGTGGGAGAGAGAAAGGGTGAACGTATAAAATGATGAAACATAGATATCGGAGAAGAACAGACATAGAAAATCGGGAACAAGTTGAAGTGAGGATCATTTTCAGGAAGGACAGATTTCGTGGAGACCGTTTTTTTGAAGTGATTTGGAAAGTATAGGAAATTGATTTTGTTATCTTGATTGACAGGAAGTAAGGTGACTGGAAACTTTCAGACATTGTCAGAGAGAGCCGAATATATGTAGAGAAGAAGCATTAAAAGAGGGAGAGCTAAAACAGGTGTGATTGGAGACGTTAAGGAAGGATAGGGAGAACAGAGTCGTTTGAGGATGTACTGTGAGAGTATAGCGGAAGAATGAAGATCAATAAAGTTTAGATACAAGTTGGAGTAAGAGTGAATCAGGGAAAAGCACAAAAAAGTAGGAATGGGATAAAGATAGAAGAAACATGTGAAAATGGGGATGATCAAGAAACGATTCAAATTGGAATAGCCTCCCACTCGACAAACTGAACTCCTCCTTTCTCACGGTAGACTGACGCGAAGACTCCGTCATCGCGACGGATGCTGATGAGTGGCCAATAACGTTGTTCATGCACAAACCCTCTGATGCACCTGAAAAAAGTTTTTTATGTGTATTTCTCATTCAAAACACTAACTTGTAGAGATGATCCTCCGGAAAACGTCCGCGGATGTTCGTGAAGCCAACAAACAGTCTTTGATCTCCGCGATTCAAACGGATATGCAGGCTCTTGACCTTGGGCAGTCTTCCCTGCATCCAATTTTCTAAAAACGCATTGAAGTCGGTAGCCGTGAAGCTTTGTGGGATGCACTTTGTGTGCTCCCAACTGAGATCAAGGAGCTGTAGTCTTCCGAACCACCAACATCCGTCAAGTGTGATGTGGAGAACAGCGTTGATTGGAAGTTCCAACCGAATCACCTCTCTTGTGTAATGGAGTTCGATGTTGATTCTTTGGCAGTTTTTGAAACGCTGGCAGAGGGCGTTGAATTCACCATTTGTGATGAAGGTTACTCTACTGTCGATGGTATCACAGTCCATAGCCACTGGGAGAGTGATCATCGCCCTAGGAACTTCCGGATTATAACTGATGTTATGGATGCGATGGAGCTTCTTGCGAAACGCATTCCGCAGGAAATTGACGAACGACACGGCACAGTTCAATGGCTCCTCGTGGAAGATCACATATTCGCAAAGTGTGTACTGTCTGAAAAGTTAACACATAGCTAGACAAAAACAGCAAGAAAGTAAGCAAAACACACCTGGCTTGAATCAGCTGTCCACCCAAGCGCAAACTGTATCTGGCTCTGATTAAGCCTGCATTGGCATACGGCGGCGATTGGTCAAACTTCCAGAATGTAGCCTCGTGTTTTTTCCCTCTCATTCCGATCTTCACGACAATTGAAGTCTGGCGGAATTGAACTTCAAAAAGGCCAATTTTTGATCCCAGGTTGGGAAGAACCCTGTCAGGGGGGAGAGCGAAGAGGAGGAGAACACTGAAAAGATGTGAAACAATATATATTTGAAACAAAACGGAGAACATACAGATCTCCAGCGGTCAGGTTTCTGACAATCTCGTCAAATGGGACATCTGGCAGCCGTAGGAGAAGATTGGGAGTTTCGCTGGTGAATGGTTCACGATTTGGCATACTGAAATACTGGATCAGCTCGTTTTTTTAGAGGAGGACACGGAATGAAAATTTAAACGTTGTGAATATCTTTTCGCTATCTGTCAAGCGGTACAGTTTTCTTTTCCCAGGCTCACAGGTTCCCAGGGCAATGAAGCAGGTACTTATGAATCTATGCGCAATTCACATTAAAATAATCATGGGAGCCGCCAGGTCTGAATTGACAGAGAGAGAGGGGGTACCGCCGAAAGCCCGTGTCTCTAACTTGTCTACCTTTCTTTTTGACTTTTTGAGAAGAACATTGATTGATTCGAACTTTTCTCCTATTATTCCGGTTTTTGAGACTAGAAATAGTCATTGAAACTGGAAAGAGGATGGAAAAAGAGGAAAGCATGAGTCACGGGGTCTAGCAGGTCAAAAGTCGGAAATTGAGCAGTCGGGACTGTTTTCAACTGGAAAAAATGGAAGAAAACGATTGTAAAGGCTATTGGAACGTTGTTTTATCATTCGAACATGATAATCTTTGAAAACCACGCGGAAAAAAACAGTTGAAAAAGACGGAGAAGCTGTCAACAAGTCAATAGTGCGACGGCATATGATCGGAAAAGAAACAGTGAGGGAAAGGGGAATCATGCGGGAGAAGGGGGGAACCGTGAGACGCAGACAGTCGAACGGCTCCTTTGTTTTTCCTGTGTTACGGGAGAATCAGAAGTGATTTTGATTAATTGAGATTGTGAAATGTAAAAAGTAGAATAGAAGGAAAATTATACTTATCGCAAGACTCGCTTCCATTTTCACGAGCAAATGAAATAAGAAATTAGCATCGACATTGTTGACTTTGTGAGCACATATCTCGAAAACGGAAAAAGATATTAAGAAGTTGTCAACTACAAAACTGAAGAACTGATTACTGTCAACAGTTTTGTAGTTGATAACTTTTTAATATCATTCATAGTTTCTGAGATATACACGTTAGAAAGGAGGCCTTGCTGTTTACATAGAGTACATTGGTGGTAAAATCTGTTGTGTTGTAAAACTATGTCTGGATTCCACTTTTCGATCAGTACAGCCAAACATTTTGAAGATGAAAAATTACAAAAATCAAATTTTATTTTTGTGTGTCTGTACAACGCGTCAAACTTTCCAAAACAAAGAACAACATGACTATGAGTTAGCGGATTGAACCATTATCTGTCTTTGAGTCTTCTTCCGTCCAATCATTCTCCCAACAGCTTTCCTATACGGTCCATGTACTCCAATCATCACAATCGTAGAGACAAATCCATGACTTGCGCCAGTTATCATACAAAAGTTATTGGCGGCTTGGTTGTTATAGTTGATAAACAGTGCCACATAAACATAAGTGATAGGTATGATGACCATAATCAACGGGATACTCATTTGAATAGCAAATGCAATGAAAAACTGTTTGTGCATCTGATAAGTCTTCTCTGACACCACTCTCGAGCTCCGTTGCTGGAATCCATTGCGAACAACATTGAAGGCAAAGTATCCGGTTTCAGTGAAGAAAAATAGAATAGTAGGGACTGCAGAGGATATGTGATAAGTGATATCAGAAGCTAGCACAAAAACTGGCTCTTGGTAGATGTAACTTGGATAGCATGGGAGGCTCTGTAACTCGTAAATCAGAAAGGAGATACTCGACCCTGTTTTGCTCACCTGAAACACTCTTTGAACGGCGATTTTTTGATCTGGAATCAGAGAAAACACTGGTATCATGAGGATTATAATCAACAGGTAATGGGAAATGAGCCAGAATTTCCGCAAAGACCGCCATTTGCCTTTGATTCCAAAGTCACAGAGAATAAAAAACCTGTTTTCGTACACTGATATGATAGAAATACCCATAACTGAAAGATAAATTTGTTTTTCTTGTCCTGAAACATTCCTTTTCTTACACGCAAAAGTGATCAACATCAACACTGCTTGGAATGACGTCGGTACTCCGAAATACCTCAAAACTCCATTCGGAATACCGGCGATTTCAGGAATCAACATAAACGGAATGACCAAAAAGCTGATAGAGTAGTCAAACACTATAATCCAAAGATGAAGAGCCCACAAGTGACATTTTACTGAATTCATCTGCTCAGGGGTTTTGAACTGGATACAATAGAATCCGAGAATGTAAACCGGGGTTGAAATAACTGTGACAGTGTGAAAGGCATATTTCAGGAAAGTTTGGGAGTCAAAGAAGCCAAAATTTGGTATGCAAGGAGGGAAAGACATGACGAATGAGTGTCAGAAATGGAGAAAAGACAGAACAGCAATCTTTAGAAGTTGTTATTTGGCAAATTAGAGGTTGCCGGTTGGAAGGTGTTTGATTGTTTGTCGCTGTATGTAGTTTGATCTTGCGAGTGGGAAATTTTTGAGAAAACAGCTCTCTAAGTCTCGAAAAAAAGTTTGCACACCAAATTGTGTTGTTTTTCAAAGCAAATCACCGACAATACTCTACAAACTATCCTATCATGTAGGTACCTTCAATAGGTTGATTTCATATGTTGAAAGTTTTTTGATAGCTCCACTAATTTTCGAGATATACAGAGCATTATATCTATGATTTGTGAATCTGTGAACAGGTACGATCGTAATGCTGTCCATAACTCGGTTCATGAGTTCTTCTGTTCATTTTTGAGAACTTGTACTTGTACATTACCCAGTGTTTCTCAACACTGGCACGTTTTTCCGTGTTTTTTCCTTCAATTTTGCAGTATTCTCATCAAAAATCAGCTGAAACCGCCAAAAACTATTCAAATTTTCCCCGACACTAAACAATGCGCGCCCGGGTCTGACGGAGCTTCGTAAGTCATTGCGCTGCGTCGCAGTGTCGGCTTCTGCGCTCGGTCGCAGCGCCTGTCGTTGCGAGACCCGCAATTTGGCTGCTGCCTGTCGGCTGAGGATTCAACGTTCACATGTTGAAGCGAACACGTGTTTTTGTCATCATTTTCGCGCATTTTCTTTCGGTTTTGACGTTTTTCATGATTTTTTGTTAGTTTTTAGGTGAAATCCGATCCGTTTTCACGTTTAGAATTGATTGGAAGCCTGTTTAGCTCTAATTTCGATCAAAAATCACTCAAATTTTGAAAAAATAGGTGTAAAATTGATATTTTTGACCTGGCCTAAATTTTTTCGTTCGTTTTTCGCTGATAATTCTTTGTTTTGAGTTTCAAATTTCCTTTTCCAGGTTACAAATCACTCTCAATCAACAAGAATGGTTCCGGTTTTCTGGAAAATTGGTAGGAAAATCGAAAAAATCAAGATTTATCTTCATTTTTCCGTTTCTTTCAGGTCCACCACTCATCCTCCACGTCAGTTCACCACTCCAGTCCTCCATCCGCCTCACAGACGTCAGCTGAACGGTACGTTTGAAATTTTTAAAATAAAACATCGGGTTTTGTCACTGAGAATAAATCTTCAAAATTGTTGTCGAGCCAATAAGATTGTAGTTATCTGGTAAGCCAGCATCGTGGAGACGTCCGCAATGTTGTTGGTTTCCCAGACAGCTTCCCGTTTTCTCTCCAATAGGCCTTGAGGAGAGGGGATGGGAGGCTTTGATTAGGTGTTACCACTGCTTGATAACAATTTTGAAGATTCATTTCTCAGTGATTACTCTACCGATGCGGAATAGCAAAACCTGGTTTCGTTTTTTGTCAAATTGCCTCCAGATGAATAAAATTTTGAATCGAAAACAAAAAAGTAAGAGCGACTGTTCTAATTCTTATTTTTCACTGACATGGACACGGTCAATGGGAAGCCAATGGACGTCATCTGAGAACCGATGGATGCGAATGCATTGATCAGTTGGACACCACAATTAAGCAATCATACACGAACAACATCTCCGGTGTCAATGTTCACATCTGGTTTCAATGACTTCGGGAACAGTTGCTAGAGGCTCCAGCTGCTGGATTTGTTTCAGCTTTCTTCGTTTTCCTATTTTGTTTTTTCAGAAGCAGCTACGCCCAGTTCAGCCCTGCCAGTCAAACAACAATAAACGCGCTTCAATCAATGCTTTGCCAAACCCTCAACATGGTTCATCATTGGAAATTCTGGCAGCAACTGCAGAGGAATCATTTGGAAGTCTGGCCGGATCAACAAGAACAGCCCAGCATGTTGCCAAGAAGTCAGCAAACTAGGAACGACAAGCCATCAACGGATCAGTCAAACGTGGAAAGCTCCGATGTCTATGGAACTTGCTGTTGCTGCTGACTTTTGCTGTATTAGGTTTTGTATTATTCACTAACTCATCAAATATTTTTAGACACTGCGCGGTCTACTCAACGATGAACCAAGTCATTGGCTTTTCTTCGACAACGACACCAGGCTCCAGGCTCCACCGCGCCTTCAAAACCAAGCTCAATGCAGCCGATTCATCGAAAACAACTAGTGGAAGGCGACTGAGGAAAACGACGTTAGTACTCATCTTGTCCATGAGCTTGTGACTAATGCGTGTTTCTTTTCAGGAGTTGACTCTCTACAATTCGAGACACGTTCGGGAAGTCCAGGTCTTCAAATTGCTGGAATGGTTCGGGTGCTGGCTGTGGGAATATCCTGTTGTTGCGGGATTGGAGTCACCGGTGTCGCAGGGTCCTGTGGACGATCAAGAAACGAGTCTCGGTTTGGCTGCTCTGATCAAACGCTCGTGCGAAAGAGTTTGCGGTGTCTATATCGTCGAAATCAAAAAAGTTGGTTTTCATTTTTTTTCTATAGACCTGTGACTTATGCTTGTATCCTTTTAGAAAATGCGGCTTTGTCAGAAGGATGATACAAACGACGACAATCAGCCAGGATCATCAACTGCAACTCGTCAACGTGTACAAACCAGTGGACACAAGTGGAAGGACGACGCCAATCACCAACGGAAGTTTTGTCTGGACCCGCTGCCACTGGGAACAGAACAAAGCGCTTAATAAACATGTTTGGAGAATGGGGAATGGGAAGGGAAGGTGCTATCTATTTCCAGACTTTAGATTCCAGATATTAGAAACTTCCAGACACTTCATTGGTCGGTAATCGTATTACGGCGCCTTCTACGATTGCCAATTGGCTAATGAGTGTGTTCACCTTTCAAATCTCAATCCTGTCTGGCCAGCGGGAAAGAGATCTAGGAAGGTGGACTGCGCGTTCTTCCTTTTCTTGGATTTAGTTGTTACTGTGATCAGGATGGAAAAAGCGTTGGTGTGTGGGGTGTAGAGGGTGCTGCGTAGGGTGTATGTGTGTAGCTCCAATGCAACGTTTTATCAAGCCCGCTTTTCCGTTGATTTTATAGATTCTACAAGCAGACGTCATCCCTCTGCAAGACTCTTCTACTACTTCTCAATTGCCGACAGCTTCTCCGATGGACGCGCTCAAGGATTCGAGGATTTGCGGAGCCTCCGAATTAGACAGAAATCAAAAAACAGTAAAATTTCAAATGCCCCTACAGAATGGTCCTCCAATTAGCACGGCCCGACGAACATTATCTCTGCCAGCGGTTTCTGGTCCCCAAATCCTAGGCCAGAATCCGCCCACAATTTAGTTCCTTTTTCGCTCACTAGTTTCGCAAAAACCAGCACGAATTTTGAACAACTATTTCTACTGAAACATTCAAAATTCTATTGCAAATATTTTGAGCACTCGAATCCCTGCTAAAAGTCAGTTTTGGGTTCGAAAAATGTACTTAACAGAATGGCCTGGCTTTTGAAAAATCCATATTTTATTAACGGAAAAACCGTGCGGCAGACTTGCAAAAAAAGGGCGTCGCTTTTTTCCAGCCAATCAGCGTATTTGACCACGCCCCTCCAAAATCCGCTGATTGGTGGCCGACTTTTTGAAAACTTTCTGCTACACGTCGTGTTTGTCTGGCCGTGACTAGAAGCGCCGTTTTAATAGAACAAATACGGTAACTTCGAACAATCGTTCGTAATCCCGCCGGCTGTCATGATAGATTTCCTTTCTCTCCTTCCGTATCCTTTCGATTTCTTCTTGCATTTGTAATCCTTCACGTAGATTTTGTTGTTTCTAGAAATTATATCTCCTTTTTTCGTATATATGTGTACACTCTCATCAGTCGAGGGTTTTTAGTCCAAGAGCCACCCGGCTCTAGGTTTTCCCTCAAATAAATAAGTTAAAAAAGACAAATCCATCAAACAAACTCCGAAATCAATTGAATTGAATGAGTTTTTCAACTGGTTCATATATTTTTTCCCCCATCGTAATAAGATCCCTCAAACGCATCTGGCGGGTCTGCTGCTCTCGTAACATGCATAGGGAAGCGCAACACTCGGATGAACGCGTCGAAGTGATGGAGAACGCAACTGATTCCGGGGTAATAACACCCGAAAGCGGGGATTGCGGGGACATTGCACAACCAGCGAGTGTGGTCCGAGGATGACGTAATTCAGTCAATTGACAGCAGCATGGCAGGCAAAAACGATGGATCTATGTACAAATGTCTGCTAATTGAAGGGGCTAGAAGGATAAATGTGAACCAAACTTTGAAAAGGACATGGCTGTGGTTTACGCGCATTTATTTATCGCAGTGGAAAAGCAGATGTAACTTGAAAATTAGGAGATGTGCCCTGATTCCTGAACTGCCGAATTGACGAATACATCTTTGTGATCATTTTTGAAACTGTGAATTTTTTGATAGCTTTGCTCATTTTCGAGTTGTAGACGATTTTTCGTAACACCTTTTTGATCGACATTTCGACCTTGACAGTAGTCTTCTCCGTTGGGATTTCTCCACCATTTCTTGGCCGTTTACTTCATTTTTTGTCTGTTCAGAAACACCTTTTTGCCGCCATCCTAATGACAGGGATCACCACGCTGCGAATTGCTGCCAGTTCGTTTGCATAAGTCACATGAAAACGTGTTCAGACAGATTTATTGTCGATCCAACAACCCGATGAAGATCATATTCACATGGTCAAGATGAACAGCCCCGGTGTGAAGAAGAGCAATACTAAACGGGTCCAGACGAAGGAGAGGTCAACTGATTTTGGGGTAATACGCGTGAGGTGTTGCGGAGAGATTGCGCAGCCAACAGATGTGGTCCGAGAGGCGACGTAACCGAGACCTAATTCTAGGCGGCGGATTAACCTACGAACACAAATCAGCTAATTGAAGGGGTTAATAGGATACAGATCAACAAAACGATTGAAAGGACGTGACCGTAGTCCACCTCATTTACATCAACTCTGATGAGCCGCTGCCACAGTTTCTTGCTGATTTTAAAATGGCTCCAAACTTCGTACTAAATCAAATGAAGGAGTCAACTTGTTGCTGTTTAGTCTATCGCTAGTTTATCTAAAAGTTCATATTGTTTCAAGAGAACAACATAGGCAGTTCTCCCAGTCAACAACAAAACAGCTTATCATTTGAATCTTGAGCTGTACTCCTCTAAGTCTCTGAACCTTTCTAAAAGTGTTGGGAAACCATTCCATGCTCGACTCCGTTCACACCATACATGCAGCTGTCTCGTTTTTAGTGTTCCACGACTCCCCAGCTGGTTGACCATCTCTTTATCACACCTTCAGCCGACCCTCACCCCCTCGTCGTGTGAGCGATTGAGTTGCACCCTCAAAGTATCTATAGTATGTACAGTCTTCTTCCTGACCAGTTGTGTTGTTCATTCAGTCAGTAGGATCTCGTCTCGTATCTCCGTTTGTCAATTTCTGTCTTCTGCACTTTTCGATCAACTCAACTTCTCTCCTAAACTGTTTCTTTTTAGTGTCCTTCTCAACCGTCTACAAACATGTCTCTTCCTCTTCTCCCATCTAATTCATTGCCTTCCTCGCCTTACACATTTCCCGTGAATCTTGTAGTTTTGAAGTTTCTGAATGTTTTGAAAACTGATAAACCAACTAGGAAACGATTCCTCTTCTTAACTTTGTAAATTTTTTGCAGCCTTATGCTGTTCTCCGCCTCATTTCTGACAGCGTGCTCCGTTTTGGCCAGAGTAACAATGTGTTTTTGTACCAGCCGTCTTACCATCTTTGACTTCCCTTCCATTCTCTTTTTCTCATTTTAAATTGCCACAAATAATCGTTTTGCTTCCTTTCTCATCTTCCTTCTCTTTTTTGCATAACCGATTAAAAGTCTACTTGTTCAGACAACTTCTACACGCTACAAACTGTACAATGTCGAAACATTTGAGAGGGTTTTTTGTGGAACTCAACGAGGAGAGTGCTACGGTGAGTTCTCAAGTTCTTATGATTCAAGAACTAATTCATAAATCTCTTTTCAGCTCGTCGATTTGTTCACCAAGACTCTCGTCGAGGTGCCCCGTTACGACAGCTACCGCATGTTGAAAATGGTCGGAGGTTTTAAGGACCGCGTATGTTCCATCTGTTGATACTGCTAAATAGCTCGTTTTTTTTCAGGAACTCGAAACGTCAAATGACGATCAGGAACTCACCTTTGAATACCAAGACGGGAAACTGATCTTGCTCACCGACATTGCCATTCCCGATCTCACCAATCTGGATCCTGAAGTCGTCGAACGATTCAGTGGGTGCATCTGGGTGAAAGGTGTTGGAATAATCCCAAACGTGCCTGAGCTGACCAAAAACATGGAGCTCGACATTCCATACGCAGCCGAAATTGATGTGTATTCGGACCCGAACAACTTGTTCCAAGTTGTTCGGGTCAGTCACATCGGTCACTCAGAGCCGAATCTTTCCAAACTGGTAATTTTGACCTATCAAATAGGTAATTGATAAAAATGTATGTTTTCAGCCGTGGGTGAGAGTCCAATTGCGTCTGAAGCGGGAGCGCGAGATGTCCTATGTCAACGGGATTGTCCTCGAGACAAACGTCGACTCTCGGAATCCGGAGTGCGAGGAGCACCATATTTTCTTCAGTGAAAAGTATGGTGTTTCCCGCATTTGTGCCTCCCTCTGCGAGAAGTACACGAAAAAGCCGATTGAGTTTGGGGCGTGGTACAGAGTTCTCCCGGAGATCGTCGACGCTCCTTTTGGAGAGGGGGTGAACACTCGAATCCGGAGTGCCGAAAAGCTCAAAGGATACCACTTTAGGACTACCATCCGTGAGGACAAAAGACTCCAGGTAATTTTGTGGGAAAAACCACAAAGTCAAACATGATATTTTTTAGCTGGAACGAGAGATCTCTTTTGGAGCAGACGATATTCGCGAGGGTATGATACGCATTGAGGGCCTGGCTCACGTTCGCTTCCATCCGGATGATAAGCAACGTCTCCTGAAAGTAGGCAATCTTATGGAAACGTTTTTTTTTATTTAGAAATTTTCCAGATCTTCGAGGAACTTTCCGACGGCCACATGTTAACCGACAGAGTCACTCTTACCTACAAACCATACTGCCGCCAGGAATCTCGCCACATTTCCCCATTTCAAATAACTCGCTTCCACAACGTCTTCGGAATTGTGAGTTGAATCTTTTCCTTTTTGTTTGTTCTCAACCCTAGTTATTTCAGTACTGTTACAAGAATAATGGAAATGCCAGAAAGCGAGGCTTGGAACATGGGAATGCCAATGTCAACAACAACCGAAGAATCAGGGTAAAACTTTGAGGTTTACAGTTGATTGTCATTAATTTCTGCGTTTTTCAGATGGAATATGTGTTTGTTTTTGGCCCGGAGGATGTTTGCAATGGAGCACTGAATGTCCCAGACTTGGGAAGATTCGAGCTTCATAGCGATGACGAAACTTATCTGCGATCGGTAAGGAAACGCAAAATGATCTCAATAGTACTTCAAACATCTTTCAGTTCTTTGCTGATCACCCTGGATTCAAAAAGGTTACGGGTTCGGCGACAATTGAGGCGATTCGTCGAGTTAAGCGATATGAGGAAAGCTCGGCTAGGATCGTCAGTTTCGAACCATTGATTGTGTGTGATAGTGAAATCATATACCCCTGATCTCCACAACCGCGGTTTTGTACCCTTCCCGTCGTATAGTGTTTCGAATATCACTATTCCCCTCCCTTCTCAAAACTTCTGATATCTTTTCCGTATGATACTCCCTGAACCGCAACTACCGTCTAATCTCCAGGAAATCGTTTGTCTATGGTTCCAGTTGACCATTTCCTTGTTCTCGTCTTGCTTTTTGTCTGATTTTCTCCCCCACCCTAAATACCAATTATCCATTCTTGTGGTGAATGGTTTGAATCTCCCCACAACCACTGTTTTTTATTCAACCCTCCCCAAGTATTGTTCATTATCTATTTCGTTTTCTGTAGTTCCAGCTAAGCATTTTCTGTTTTCATCCTACTTTTTTCACTGATTTTCTTCTCCACCTTGAGTATCATACCAATCATTGTTCAACTTCTCTACTTTTCATTATTTTTCAATTTTTTGTTATGTTTAATAAATTCATATTCATACAACCACTTCCACACCATTTTCCATGTGATAACATAAACATTCGAGCAGACATTTGACCCCAACAAACCATCCCTTGATCGATGCATACACGTAAAGCGCATCTGGAGACAGTAACAAAGTACCAGAGGGAGACGCAGAGTATACGCGCCGCCCATTTCCGCATTCTGCGCACTCTCACTTGTAACTCATCCGCGCACACAGGTTGTGAGTGTTTCTTTCTCTCTGCGTGTTTACTGTACTTGCACTTACCCGCCACTAACACTTCCATTCGTTACTTCAACTAGCGACTTTGCAATGGATGATCCCAAGAAAGTCCTGAAAGGGTTCTTCATTCGCCTCGAAGGAAATGTCGCAACTGTGAGTTTTTAAAAGTCAAAATCTGATTCGGAAAGTATTATTTGTAGTTCCTGGAGACAGACTCCAAGAGATTGATCCAGTTGCCCCGTTACCCAAGCTACCGAAAAGGGATTATCATGAGAGGTGTCCGCGGTGAAGTGAGTTTTATTATTCAATTTTTTGCGCACTGATTTGTTTTTTTAGGAACTCACTCGAGAGAGGAAACCCGTGTACAAGGTAGAGGAGAAGGACGGAAAGACTATCCTTCATATAAACATCGCCAAAGCCAACGTCACCAACTTGCCCCCTTCCATTCAACACCACTACACCGGGAGAGTTTGGGCGGAAGGTATTGGATACATTGTGGACGTATCCGGAAACGCCAAGGATATCCAACTCGACGTTCGTCACGCCGCAGAAATTGAAGTCTGCCCGGAGAAAGACAACATGTTCCTGATTGCCGGAACCCCGACGCCCAAGTATTGGTGCGGAGGTTCGGAGCTGGTAATATTTTTCTATAAAAAACCGAATTCAAATGTCAATGTTTTAGCCATGGATCATTGAAAAGAAGGAAAAGGAGCAGCAGGAGTATGATAGGGAGCACGGCTTCCGCGGTCATCGTCCAGGAGCCGCGCTGAATCGGTTCCAAAAGGCCTTGGTCGTCGCAACGAATGTCGTGGAACATCGAAACGAGCACTGGAACCGCAAACATTTCTTGTACTGCGAGAGGTTCGGTTTCATCAAAGTCAGAACCTGCATCTGGGAGAAGGTCGCTAATCAACCCCGAGTGGGAGAGTGGTATTCTGTGATCACCAAGCACCAAACCATGCCAAACGGGAGCAATGAATTGTGGCCCAGACGGTTCTTGAGTGTGATCACCAAGGTGAAGAAGGCGGAGAGACTCAGAGGAAGGAAGTGGGAGACCAGTGTACAAGGAGATGGAAAGATCACGGTAATCTTTGATTTCTGCAGTTGATAATCAAGAAACTTGGTAATTTACAGATGGTCCTTGATGTACCCTTCCGCAGAAATGATGTCCGCCACGAGGTTCTGAACGTCGCGAACTTGGGCCGAATCCAAATTCGGCCAGAAGATGCGCGTAGGCTCAACGATGTAAGACGACTTATATGTGCGCTTCAAAAGCTCTCGAATTGTTTTCAGTACCTCACAAATCGTCCAAATCGCGATATGGCAACCGTCAGAGTCACCATCGAGTCTATCCACCGTCAACATGCTCAACGAAACCGATGCCCGTTCAAGATTATCCGATTCCACAACATCTTCTAAATGTGAGTTGAAACTTGTCGTTTTGTGGCGTATCTAAATATCAAGTTATTGCAGGATTAAAAGCATCTACGCGCCAAATGATGAGCCACGACCAACCACACTTCTCTTCTTCTCACGATTTCTCCCAGAAACCGTTCAACTGTTTTTTTTTCTGTTTCTTTCGTCTGATCTGTTTTCGATTTCCTGTTTCTCTTCTCTCAACTTGTTTCTGAAATGTTCAACTCACCATTGATTCTTTGTTTTCATTCATTGACAGTTTGCATCTTCCTGTCATACCTGTTCTACTTCTATGGTGTTTGTGAAGTTTCTTCTCTACTATTGGAAACCCCGTTCATTTGTTACTCTCCTGTTCTTCTTCTTCTTTTATCTAGTTTGTAAAATGTTATATTCACCATGTTCTTTGTCTTGTTGTTTTCTTGTGCTCTATTTGACAAGTTTCATTTACCTGTTTCACTTATATTGTGTTTGTGAAGTTTTTTCTCCACTATTGGAAACCCCATTTGCGTGTTCTAAAACAAATTTTTCAATTTGTTCTCTGTTTCTGCTGATTATCCAAGATAATAAACTGTTTTGCAAATCTGGTTAAAAATGTTCCTACTTCTCTCATTAATCAGATCAAGAACATCTTCTTTCATTTACAGCGAAATAGAAGAACAAAGAACTGCTGCACCTCACCCAAACATAGTGTACTTGTTCCAGGTTGTATCTGTTTCAGTCGATTTATGGCTAATAGATCAATTTCCGTCTGCGCCCTCTCTTGCAGACACACTCTCTCATCTTTTCTTACGCGGGACGGACGCAGGTAGATCAATAACTGACGGGCGCACTCCTCATTGACCGCTCCCCCGTCATTTGGTCTCCTTGCCTACTTAGCAACTGGTGACCTTTCGGACGCTCTCCCTCGTTTTGGATCATGATAAAGGTTAGTTCATTGTTTGTGAAAGAATGTTTCTTAAAATAATCAATTTTCAGAGCTCCCGACAACACATAACCCGCATCGCCAACGTCAGTGGCCGAAAAACTCTACACATCCAACAACAGTGCCCGCCAGGACAACCATGCTTTCTGAGAGATCCAGGACCAAGAGATACATGTGAGTTTCTTTGGGAATCGGTTTATTCTCCCCCTCCCCATCCTTAGTACTATTGTTCTGGGTTCGAACCGGTCTCGGCAGGTCGTTCCATCCAAACAGAACTTTAGAACTGACATGAGATCCTTTCCCCTCCCCCATCTCTATTTGGTACTACTGTTCTGGGTTCGAAC
>LR538469.1:291-23280 GCA_900883565.2 Caenorhabditis panamensis | reverse complement strand
CGGTCTCGGCAGGTCGTTCCATTCAAACAGAACTTTAGTACTGACATGAGATCCTCTCCCCCATCTCCCTTTTCTCATTTACTGTTTCCTTGCCTCACAATAATTTTGAAATTTTCAACTCAAACTGCTCCAATCACACCAACGACATCGACATCCACGTTAACTTCAATGGAAAACAGTTCACGAACAACACTGATGTATCTGGAGAAACAAAGAAATTGAGCTGTCACGTTTTGGGCCATGATGAAGGTTAGTTCACAATTGGAGAGAAACTGTCTCCTAAACTAGCCGGTTTTCAGCATGTCTACAAGCTTCTTGCCGTTCAATTGGCCACCAAGTACTCATCATTAAGCTGCCGACTACATACAACCTCCATTCGATAACTCTACCCGCCCTGCAAGACTGATCTTCACGACAACGATGCATGCCGAGACTTCTAGGACCATGAAAAACGTGTGAGTTTTGTTGGGTTATTGTTTATCTTGCTCGCTGGTTGGTTTTTGACTGTAAACAATCCGCAACACATGGAGGCTAACATGGACCTTTCCTAAACTCTTTTGGCGGTCCCACAGCGGCTTTTGGGGTCTTGGACTTTGTATGGTTTCCAATTTGGTTGATCAATAAGAAATTGAGCCCTGAGTAGTCAAACCTTCAACTTTCGATGTCAATCAGATTTTCTAAAGCGCTAACTACTTGAAACTTAGTCCCCACTTTCTGAAAAAGTTAATAGAGAACCCAGAGGTCTTTCCTATTTACTGTTTTTCGGTGATTATGAGGATTTATTGAAACTTGAGGAAAAGTTTTGAGCAACTTGATAAAAGAATGGTGTACTGAGGTATCAGGGACCCTGATTCGAAAAATGTTTGAAATAATGAATTAGATATTGAAATGAAGTGATAATTGAAACCAATGCGCCACCCAAACAATCACACGTAGATTGCTTCGCTGATGTAGATTCCTGGTGGCAGTTCAAACGGCTGTCTCGCGGATGCCACGCTCTGAAAAACGGAAAATAACACATTACGATTAGAGTTATTCCTACTTCAATTAGTGAGTGTTGCAGAGAAACAACAGAAGGAGTTCTCTGGTTCGTCTCTTCAGTGTTAGTGATGCAAAACTTGCCTCGAATGCAGTGGATGTAGATGAACCAGGCAGCGAAGACAATGACGAGACCGGCGGCGACGGTGCCACAGAAGACATGGAAGAAGATTCCCCAGTTGCTTGGGTTGGGAGTTTGAGTGGTGAGGATTGGAGCATCGGTCGTGGAAGATGGTTTAGTTCTTGGCAGGCAGAACTCTGGATCAATCGGGGTGATGGCAAGCTCAACGATGCTGATTCTCTCATCCAGAGCGTAGAGGAATGGGAGAGCGATAGATTCGTCAGTCTCGTTGAACACCTTGGCAGTGAACTCATTGAACTGATCCTTGTCGCATGGAGCGATGGTGTTGTTGGTGAAGGAGACGCGAGTGCTGTTTCCCAAAGCGGTGAAGTCGTAGAAGGTGAGAGTCGTCTCCGGACCACCGAGGGAACTGGCCAAGAGCTTGACAAGGCTGGTTCGGTAAGTGGGTTTCATTAAAACTTCATATGGCGGGCAGTCAAGGTCCATGTGGATTGTACCAGCTGGGATTCCCTCTTCTGGCTGCACCCAAATCTTGATGTTTTTCAAAAGAACTGTGTTCCTGCCAACTGGCTTTGTCAGTGTCATTGTAACAAGCCCCTCGACCAATGGAACTCCAGTGAACGTCCAATTCCCCTCGTAGTGCAACCAGTTGTGCTGATATGATTTTTCTGGGATATAGAGCACACCAAGGTCACCATCTTTCTTCGAGCAGCCGCCTTCTTCGAAAAGTGATTGCATGATGTGTATTTGGCACAGGCGACCTCTGAAATGGAGAAAAATTGTGGTATGGGTAAACAGTTATCTTGTGCTTACTGAAGACACTTGTATCTCGGGACCATTGGCATTGGAGTACGTTTTGTAGTTGTAGTAAGGGGCATAATAGTCGTCGACGCCTCCGCCTCCATGGTGGTAGTCGTTCCCAGAGATGTAGAGGGCTCAGGCCTTGTGGACGGCGTGGAAGTGGTAGTTGGCTCTAGAGAAGTGGTGGATTGCGTAGTTGTAGACGGCATTGTGGTGGTGGGTGGTTCCGAAGATGGCTCCGCAGATGGTTCACGAGTTTTAGATGGCTCCAGGGTAGTGGTCAGTGGCTCTGTAGTTGTGACAAGGGCACTTGTCGTCGAGAGTTTAGGAGTCGAGAATGGTTTTGTATTGGTTGTTGGTTTCAAAGTTGTAGATCCTTGTGGAGTAGTTGTGAGGAGTTTCAAAGCCTTGGTTGAACCCGAAGACGGTTGCTTTGGAGACGACACGGTCGGCTTTGTAGATGGCTTTGTAGACGGCTTACGAGTCATCGGAGTAGTGGCATTAGCGCTGGGAGTTGTAGTAGTGACTTCCTCCCAAACAGGATCAGTCTTCTTGAAGAACCCGCGTTCCAGTCGAACGTTATCTGTGAGGTCCTCTTCCAAGAATTCAACCATGCTATCTGTTCCTTCTTTCATATCTCCACAACGAGCAATCCAACTGATGACGTAACCATCAAAGTCATCCTGGCCAATATCCTCCAGATCACGATTGACAGAAGCGTAGTGTTTAGAGTAAGCCCTCATTGAGTTTCCAACCATGGGCACGCGCTTTTCGAGTGTATTGAAGAAGTACATCATGCTGGAAAGCTGAAAATAGGAAGATTTTAGAAGATTATCTAAGACCGAGGTCGAATTACCGTTTGAGATTCATTGTAGTACGTGTCCAACCAATTTGCGGTTGTTTCCCCACACACGGTTGTTTTCTCGAAGGCCACGGTCAGGTTGAAGCTGTAAGAGTCGATTCCAGCGTCTACCTAGAATGAAATTGAAGTTAGAATTGAACTTTTCCAAATGCTTTCTTCCCACCTTGACGTCAACTTTTCCAGTGTGTTCCGGGCCCGGGACTCCAACCATTGTGTTATCTCTGAGTTCAATCCAACGTGGGATACCTCCGTCGAATGTAACAGCTGTGTAGCCAACGGGAAGAGCCATCTTCAGAAGCTCTCCGACGTACAAGGTGACCTCAGGATCAGGTTTCTTAGGCTTCATGGTGGCGAGATCGTCCATCGGATCAGAAGGTGTATCAATGTAGCGGCGGGTGCGGCTACTGAGACGGAAGTGCTCACGGAACTTGTAGATTTTCGCGTGTGTATCAGGATGGTGTTCGAGAATCAATTGAACCCATGCGTACGTCGCTGCCCCCAATATCATGAAGCTGATTAATACGACACAGGTGAGAATGGTCAGGCTGCACGTACAGCGCATGATGGGAGCCTGAAAAAAAAAATGTGATTGGAAGGTTTCCAACTGTAGGAGAGATTGAGAGAAGTGTCACTGAGGACAGAAAATGGTATAATGTGAGAAAAGAGATGCATTTAACAGTATGACTTAGGAATAGAAAACAGTGGGTGTTGGGACTTAATCAAGACTACAGAAATCTTTGAATCCTCTATCAAAACCAATGATGATATTGAGAATGAACAAACAATTCCGATTACTTCTGACCCCGCCCCTTTCTAGACTACTTCAGGCACAATACTTCTACAGTATCCCATTCAACTGACAGGTGTCCAACCCAAGTTCTATGGTCTTCCCTGTTTTCAATTACGTTTTTTGGGTTCCAGGTGCCATATGTGCACATCTGCATAGGGGCCCTGGCCCCTGGCCACCACGTGCGGGAAAACCTCCCCCCAGGTGTGTATCACCTGCTATTTGATGGAAAATGAGAAGGCATATAGTAGTTTGCGGACTACAGTAACCCACAGTAAACGTATTCTTCATAAAACAGAAAGTGGTAATTCCTATAACAGCTCGTCATTTTCAGAAGGCGCCCGTCCCCGTCGATCAAGAAGTAAGACGAGAGAAAGAGGGAGAGGAGTTCAAAAACTCGGCCTTCCTCCGGTATGACTCAATTATGAATCGATGGCTGATTGCGTAATCTCACTTTTTCGGAGGGACTAGACTGAATCAGGAAATACTCGAAAACAGTTCAGTATACATTTCTTCCTTGATACCAAGCCCAGAAACTGATGAAAAAAAGCTTTGGGAAGGAACACATATCCAAATAATCAATGGCGCCACGTCATCACTTCCCATTTTTTCAAAGGCATCTAGGAACCAATCCGTTTGGTGACTCAGCTCTACTCAAACAATCAATGATGCCACGTCATAATTCTTACTTTCAACACTTTTCTTACTACTAATACTACCCTCCCTCAGAACCTAATTCCTATAAAGACAACTGTAAACCTATCTTGACTCTTCTAAAAAAGAGGGGAGATAAGAGAAAAGTAAGGAAAGGGGGAATAAGAGGAGCGAGTGTTCCCGATAGCTTCGTAGCAGCGAGAATGGTGCCACCATCCCTTCTCTGAGAAATGGTTTTGGAGGGCGGGGTTCGGTCGAGAGGGAAAGGAAAAGCCAGCGAGACAAGCAGAGACACATACTGATCAGATGAGACTCAGAAAGTGAGTCATCCCGGGTGATTCAGAGAAGTGAAAATCTTCGCCGAAACTTCTAGAAACTCGATCAATAAGTGCCTAACAGAATCTCTGAAGAAAATGAACTTTTGAAGCTGATATAATAACAGATTGTTGCGACTGACAGATGCAGGTGTCCCACCAAACTCAATTGTTTCGTTTTCGAACACTTTTTCCCGCACCAGGTGCCTGGTCCCCAGGTGTACAGGGGACTGGGCCACGTGCGGGAAGTCTCGCCACCCAGGTGTTCATCACCTGAGTCTGATGAAATTAAGAACGACACTGAACTACAGTACCCCTACAGTAGCCTTTTTTTCAATTCGCGATAAGTCCCTGACATTTCTTTCCCTCGTTGATCAAACAAAAAAAAGGGAAGAGGGAAGGAAAGCCAGACACCCGATCCCTCTCCCTGGTATGACTCAACTATGACTCGATGGTAGATTGCGCAATGTCATTTGCACGTTTTTGCAAAGAAAAAGTACTAGGCTGACTTATGAAATACTAGAAAAGCTACCTAGTATACTGTTATCACCTCAAACAAAGCCTGGAACCAACGAAACGAAGTGTTAGGAAGAGAAAAAGCGCCAAATAATCAGTGACGCCACATCATAGCTCCCCACTTTTCTGAAGACAACTAGAAACAACCCGACTGGTGACTCAGATCTAATCGATCAATCACTAACGCCACGTCATAACTCCCATTCCGTAAACTTTCGCAACTATTCCGCTTCGGAAACATATGCCCCAAAAGTAAATTGTGAAGGAAAAAGGGGAAAAGGGGTGGCCACGTCATAATTCCCCATTTTCAAAAGTGTTTCTCTAAGAACTGTACAGCTTGTGCACTACTAGAAACTTCCCCAACCCTCTATATCTCCCCGCATCAGTACCAATGCCCACGAGTGTGAACCTATCTTGACTCCTTTGAATCCGTTGGCGGTGATTGATGTCCGTGGTGGTGGAGTGAATGGGAAGTAGAAAAGGGAAGGGCACAAGAGAGGAAAAAAAGGAACGAGTGTTCCCGATAGCTCCGTAACAGCGAGAATGGCGCCACGATCCCTCCTCTGGCAGATGGTTTTGGGAGGGGGCGGGGTTTGGGCGAGAGGGAGGGAAAGGGAGAGCCTGCGAGGCAATGTGAGGGGCAGAGATAGACAGTGATCAGTGGAAAATCAGACAATGAGGTTGAAAATGAGTCAGCTTTGACGATTAAAAAAGTAGGAAGATCCAGCTTCTTCCCCCAAGCCTTCCTTGATGATAAAAAGATCGGAAAAGTACAGAATGTAGAGTAAATGTTGATTTTCAGGCCAGGATCAGGCTATCGATTGTGATTGACATGGAACACAGCCTCAAAATAGATACATATGAAAGTTTGATTCGAGGCGAACTAGAAGTCTATGGGAATCGGAGCCAGTGATAAGGTCTAACTTTTGAAATGGGTTGGAATAGAACGAGCACGTTTCGATCTTTAGATTTTGGGTCTCGAACCTAATCAAAAACCACATCAACCTACTCGGAAGATACTCAAAAGACCTAACTTTTGAGTTTTTCTGAACTTTGAAGGTCCAAAAGTGGATTCAGGTAATATAATTAGCAGAAAATGAAGAGTCACTACCGTAATCCTTCAGTTCCGTCTTCACCCTCTTGCTCTCAAAATGAGCAGAAACTGGCAGATGGTACAATTCGGAACTCTACAACAGGTGCTCCACCAAAGTTCTATTGTCTCGTCCGAGTTCGATTACTTTTTCGGGCTCCAGGTGCCATGTTCAGGAAGATGAGCTCCGCACGTGGCCGGATCCTCAGGCAGATGGGCCACACCTGCAGAGTACTGTAGACGCTCGCTCATCACATCATACTCTTCGGTCTACAGTACCCCATTTCACGACAGGTGCGACCTAGACTCGGGTAGAACTTTGCAGCTGGGCTCCCTCCAGACCTTAACCGCAGATGTGCATCACGTGTGATATCTCAATTCTCGATTCTTGATGGAAATGGAGCAAGAGTGCAGTGTGCATTTATAAAATAAGAGTGACGTGATGGAGAACTGGCAAGGAATCGTCTCTGAACATCTTTTTCGGAGGAAAATTTTATTGGTGTGGGATGCGGAAAGATAAACTGGGATCTGAGAAGGCCTCAGATAATTGGTATTGTTAGAAACTGGGAAAGAAAGCGCAAAAATAAGAAAAAGGATAAGAGGAAGATAAACTGAAAAAGGGCCCAGAACAGAAAGTTGTGGGAAACTGGGAATATGGTAATACGGAAGAATTTGTAAGGAGAAGTGAATTCTGAAGTTTAGGCATCCTTGGGGAGCTTCTCAATAAGGCACTTAGTCATGGTGGCGGCTCTGAGGGCGGCATGTGGCTGAAAAACGACATCACAGTCTCCATCTCCAACAACTTTGATCCTCACCTGCCAGCTCTTACCACTGCGAGTCTGTCCCCACTCATAGTCGCAGATTCCACGAACGAGGACCCAACTCGGCACGCAGGAACCTTTCACCGCTGCCACAACAGTATCGAACCCGCCGTCAAGGCAGCGAACCGCGTATCTGTCAGTGAACAACTTCTTCACTTTCCCTTGTTCGTCTTGTGTACTGTCCTGCATCTTCGCGATGGCTCCCACAGATCCAAGGTGGACTGCTGGCCCCGATTGGTTATTTTCTGGGTGAGGGAAGACCACGTACTGCCCAGAAGCAAGAGGAAGAGTGAGGATGTCAGTTGACTGTGGTGGTGCCTCCCATTCTACTCCTCTCGTGGAGGTTTTCAGTTTCTGGACTGTCTTCTTAGTGAGACTGTTCCAGTTGTCCACCAACTCAGCGCCAGCATTCTTCAAGATGTTTTCAATGGTTGTATCCGCTGGTTTCCAGTTCCGGATCGCGAAACCGAGCAACTGATCAGTCTCAGTGTTCCGGATGATGTCGTGCGCGTAGAAGTAATTATTCGGAGACGCGGAGACAATGACGTCACCGCGACGAGAGTGAAGAGAAGCGTCGATCAAGTTAGGAACAGCTCCACCAACTCCAACAATGAAGACGTGCTCAATATCTTGAAAGTTTCCAAGCAGTCTCGTGGTTATCGAACCAGCACTTGTGGTGGCGGCACGAGAATCTCCGATAGTGGCCAACTTCGTGGCGACCACATGGTGGGTTCCGATTCTGCCGGTGGTGTACACGTTTGAGTCTCCTCCAGATTTGTAGCGATGGATTGAGTAGGAGTCCTCGATCAGGCTATCAATCGCTTGTTTCTCCACGAAGAGGCAGGAGATGATGGCGATTGTTGGCGATGCGATTGTAGCAGAGCCTAGAATGAAAGCTCATCAGTTCCAATTGGACAGTTCTCTCTTTCCCTTTCTTACCTTTCTGCGCCTTTACACTCTCCTCCACCTTCTTCACATCAACACGGATCCACTCCTCCAACACATTTCTCGCGACTCCATTGTCTTTCAATGCTTGGAGATGATCCATCACCTCTTCCGCAGAGCACTTGAGGTTCTTCGCGAGCATCTCCACAGTGACGCCGTTGGGGTAGGCGAACTCTAGGAGTTCCTGGACACGAGCAGGTGTCAGCTTCTCAAGCTCTCGGTGAGAATCTGGGAAAAAGAGTAAATTGTGACGGACTTTGAAAGCAAACACACCAGCTGGCAAGTCGGTGATCTTCTCTTCTTCGCTGAGAACCTTGAACTCGATGGTGATCGACTGAATCTCCGGGTAACCTTTCTGAAGAGTAGTCATCACGAGCTTCATGAAGCCGATGGCAGCTGAAATTTCGGTAAGTTGACTTCAGAGAACGTCTTTCTTACTTCCAGGGAGGTCACTGATGAGATCGTAGAAGATCTTATTGATGGCCACTTTCCCGACGACGGCGGAGACTCCCTTCTTCATTTCGAAATAGAGAGTGCGTTTTTCGTGGACTTCTTTCCCTTCCCCGCTGCTGAGAACAACAAAGGAGCGGTTGAAGTCTCCGTTGGGCTCTAAAAATTGGAATGAAAAGCGCAAAGTCGCAAAACTAACCGAACGACAGATTCGGACCATAACGGTTGACGATTAGGCCGGCGAATGGCCCAGTAGCAATGTGGAGAACCTTCTCCGCATCTACCTCCGTTTCTCTAAAGTTGCGAAATCATCCCATACTTCTGATTTTCGAGAGTTACCTGTGGATTCGCACAATGTTGTGCTTCTCCTCCTGTTTGATGGACGTCAGCATCACCACGGAACCTATCATGATCTGTAAAAGGAGCGGAATAGCGGGGAAAAGTGGGGAAAATGAAGAAAGAGAATGAAAAAGAAAGAAGAAAGCTGATAGGACAATCAATGTGACGGAGTGACTCAGAAGTGATAAAGAACAGGCGGGCGTTAGAACGGAGTGTCGTAAAAGCTTGGATGATTTGAGAGACTGTAGTAACTTGTGTTCAGTAACTCGGTTACCATAATAGATATTGAAAAGTTGTCAACTACAAAAATGTTCAGCATTTTAAGAGAATCCTTATTGCTGTTGACAACGTTTTGATATCTCGGAGCATTTTCGAGATATAGCTAGTTGTTCACAGATTTTGCTCTATGTATGTTCAGTAACTCGGAATCCATAAGAGATATTGAAAAGTTGTCAACTACAAAAGTGTTGAGCATTTCATGAGAATCCTTTTTGCTGTTGACAACTTTTTGATATCTTGGACCGCTTTCGAGATATAGTTAGTTGTTCACAGATCTTGCTCTATGTATGTTCAGTAACTCGGTAACGATAAGAGATATTGAAAAATTGTCAACTACAAAAATGTTCAGCATTTCATGAGAATCCTTTTTGCTGTTGACAACGTTTTGATATCTTGGACCGCTCTCGAGATATAGCTAGTTGTTCACAAATCTTGCTCTATGTATGTTCAGTAACTCGGTAACGATAAGAGATATTGAAAAGTTGTCAACTACAAAAATGTTCAGCATCTCATGAGAATTTTTTTTGCTGTTGATCATTTTTTGATATCTTGGAACAATTTCGAGATATAGCTTATTTTCCAAAAATTTTGCTCCATTCTCACGTATCTTTTCTTTTAATATCAGTAAGGATCTGTTGGGTCTTATTTCTAGGCTCCGGTTTACAGAAACGAATTCTGTTTTTCGAAAAATAACATTTCCCAGACAGTATTATCTCCCTATTGGTCACTTTCCTCTATTTCAGACAATCCCAACAATCCAACACTTTTTTAATTTTGTTTTTTGAGGCGCACAAAGCAAATTTTTCAATTTGAAAACAAGTGAGATATATTGAGTAGCGCCTGACCGGAGGAGGAAAGTGACAATTAGGGACTTGGGGTCAACATAATATGAATAACACATTCCGTGAATCCCATTGGACTATGCTGATTCTGATTTGGATTTGGACCTGTTCAGTTAGTCTTCTATCTCTCTCTCTTTCCTGTCACTTGTTTCCTTCATCATGAGAATTACTTGAGAGTATCTTCGTACTAGTCCCCCTTTCCAAGCCCTAAACCCCTAATTATCACCTTTTTGTCCTCTCGCTTCTCTTCCACCCTTATGATTACAAACATCAAAAGTTCACTCTTGACGCAGGCGGCGCGAGACTAGTGGCTGGCTCAAACTCACACCTGATGTTTCGTTGAAAACCCATCCGAAGTTAGGTGTTCTTGTTAGTTCTAGATTTGGTTTTCTATTGGCGTTTTGAGGCTCTTTTTCACATTCCATTATCTTTTCACCTTCCTTGAACCTTTCTAAAGTTCTTTCTAAAGTCACTAACTTTTAGCTCGCAGGTCCCAGTGAAGAAGCTTGCATCATTGGAATCGAATGTCTTCTAAACTTGGTAAGGAGATGCCGTGAAGCGCTCCAAGATACAAACCGAACCTTTCAAGTGGTTCAAAGGATCCGCAATCAAGCATTCAAAATCTTTCAATATTTGGAATGCCGCCTTCGATTGCTTGTGGAACACAATCCAACGATCCCGGAGCCGGAAGACGATATTCGCGAGTTCTTGATTTCGTCCATCGAAGTCTACCACTTCCTTAATTTTGTTTTTCGAGGCGCACAAAATAAATTTTTCAATTCAAAAACAAGTGAGATGTATTGAGTAGCGCCTGACCAGAGAAGGAAAGTGACAATTAGGCACTTGGTGTCAACATAATATGAATAACACATCTTGCGAATCTCATCGGACTATGCTTATTGTTGAGCTGATTTGGATTTGGACTCGGACTTTTCCATTTGGTCTTTCATTTCTCTTTTTCTCTTTCCTGTCACATGTTTTCGTTTTCATGAGAATACTTGCTTTACTCTTCGTACTAGCTCTCCGTTTCCAAGCAAGCTCAAATCCCTTAATTATTACCTTTTCGTCCTTACTCTTCTCTCCCACCCATATGATTACAAACATCAAAAGTTCACGGAGACACGTGAAACCTTGTACTCTTGACGCAGGCGGCGCGAGACTAGTGGCTGGCTCAAACTCACACCTGATGTTTCGTTGAAAACCCATCCAAAGCAAGGTGTTTTTGTTAGTTTTAGATTTGGTTTTCTATTTGTGTGCTTGAGGGTCTTTTTCCACATCCCATTATCTTTCCACCTTTCTTGAACCGTTCCACTCTATATTGAATTACCTGTATAATCTAGAAGTTGTTATTCTCACTTCTAACTCAATTGTCACATGTAGACAGTCTTCCTTTTCATTTTCCTGTTTTCAGATAGTTTCCATTGCAACTGACGATGTCACAACCTTACGCCAACTACCAACAGCAAAACATACAACACTACCAGTCCAACCAGCAGCCATATCAACAGCGTGAAGTTCAGCAGAACATGATGCAAGGTAGCAACTATCAAATGCCGATGCCACAACTTCAACAAGCTCCACCGCACGGTTACTGGACGCCCTTCAACCCAAACATTCCACCGCCGTTTTATCCAGCCGTACCACAAGATAATCAGTATCAGACGCAGCTTCAACAATATCAACCTATGATGTACTACCAAAATGCTCAGGACTTCCAACAAAACCAAGACCAATATCGGCCAACTAACTACGGGTACTACTCCTACCAGCCGCAACCAGCCCAGGAGTTTCCAAGATTCTACCCGACACCTTCAGTGGTCACCGATGGATCTCCAGGACTAACTTTACAAGGACATGAGGTAGCTCATTTCCAAGACAGGGAATATGGAAACGAAGAAGTATCTCAAGAGCCCACACTTTTTGAGAAATCTGTCATGGACTATCTGCGGAGACTGGAAGTAAAAATTGATCATGTCTTTGGGATGACACTTCGATGTTCTATTCAGTATGAAACATTATCCGGCTTGGTTGGAGAATTGAAGAGTGAAGTTTTGGGAGTCAGGAACTCAATGATGGGAACTCTGAACAGTAAGTTTCCTTCTTTCGTCCAGTTACTTGAGGCGGTTTTGAGTTAGTGAGCAATCTGTAATAGTTTCAGCTACTGGAATTAATCATCATCAGATAGATATCAAAAGCAACAGTGCTCGAGATGATCAATCAACCCCACTTGATTCTGAAAGCACTCCGCCCAATGTTTGTGCCAGTGAAGACACCAATTGTCTCAAAAAACTAACTGACCACACTCGTGTCCACTCGGAAAATGATTCAAATGATGCCAAAGAGATTCACACTTCCGAGAACACTGGGTAAGTGTGTTTGCGAAGTCTGATTAACCAGATCTGTTTAGATTCATCCAAAAACCGGCTATCGCATATTCAGAGCAGCCAATTGAGGTGGCGAGTCAACTGGTTCCTGATGTAGATACTGCTGTCACTCAAGAGAGCAATGTTGTAAGCAACTTGTCGTCTCCGAAGTGTTTTCCGTCTACTATTTCCCACAATCAAGATACTCAAGTAGAAACACTGGTGCTAAGCAAGGATATCCCATACATGCCTCTGGGAATCAGAAACAAAAGACGTATGCGTGGGAAAAAGGAGAGAATGAATCCAGAAGCCATTGTTTCTGCAGACAAATCAAGGTAAGCGGTACTTTCATGTTTTGTGTAATTGAATGAAGCAAAATGTTTCTTTAACTACCTCATTTTCAGAAGTGATGTCCGACAAGCCAAAACCGCTGCAAACGGTGCCAATTCTTCTGATCTTCTTGTCATGGAAGATGATTCCATATGTGAAGAAGTATCTGCTATTTTACTCCAGGAAGGACCTTGTATTTCTAATCATCAAACTCGCTCTAGTGAGAACTGCATTTTCCAAGATCTTGAAAATAACTTGAATACTTATGAAGAAATTCTCCAGCTCAGCAAAGATATAGAACAGATTCCTCTCCTGCTTGATAACACACCAACTGTCTGTTTGAAGGAACATGATGATATTGAACCTACTACTCCACATTCTTCATGTCAAAGGTACTATCCCATGTTTGAGTTAGAATGAGAACAATTTTCAGATCTAACACTCCACAAACATCTTCTGAAAAATCTGCCGAATGCGACAATGCCATTGAGCCACTGCAAATAGAGGAAAACTCTGAGGGGACTTCTGATGAACTTCTTACAACTGTTGGTTTGCAATCAAAGAAACCCGAAAAGAAAACCAAGAAGACCTCAAATAAGAAGAAGTCCAACAGAGCGAGGTAAGACACGATAATGCTCCAATTTCAACAATCAAATTCATTTTTCAGAAGAACAGCGGCAAAACAGCAAGCAAAACGGGAAGCAGAAGAAGCAAAGGAAGCTGAATTAGATCGAGAACAGAGTGAACGAGAAGAAGAAGCTGCATACATGAGAACAGCAATGAAAGCGTACTTGAAAGAGTATCAGGTCATTCGTTCTGCGTTAACGGCTAACAGTGAGCTAAATGATTCTTTAATGAGTTTTGTAACTCTTTCGATTTCAGTTGCCCGAAGGGTCGGAGGAATCCAACGGGAGATTTCTGAGTACCTTCTGAGAACTGATCCTTTGCCATTGTCGGACCAATCGGCGAAAGGAATTCTTGAAGCAAAGTATGCACACCACAAGCGAGAAAACAACTGGAAACTGTCTATCGGGTATTTGGTTCTGTTGGAAAACCACGAGCACATGACTGTTCAAGAAGACCTGATATTCCTGAACGCTCACTCAGAGCATATGGACGTGCTGGAACAGCGACTCTTCTCTTTCATTTTCGACGAGAAGAAAGAACCGCCAGGAATTATGGTTTTGCAAGACTACGACCATAAAGCACGAACTGAACTGTCTGTAGAGGTGGCCAAGTACATTTCAACTCAACCAGAGGACGACAGAGCCACGTTGTTCACGTTCTATAATAATGTTCAAGCAAGACGCCACGTGTTCTTCCGAGAGCAACAGGAAATCAGGAATCAAGTTCATGAAGGTGATTTAGTGTTCCAATGTACGTAGAAATGTGAAAGTTTTCAGACATCGGACGTCTACGAATTGCCCAAAAAGCAGTATTCCAGTTCAACACTGCTAAAGGACGAGAGAATTTTGCATCTGTTAAAACTCCCAAAATGTACTTTTTATCCCGTATTAGGAGATACCGACCACTAAGTTTAGGTTTAGAAGGAGCACTTATTATAATTTCGCACTTTACTTTCTTTTATCTCCCCGACCCAATTTTCAATTGGGACGCATTCTGTCTAATGGAGATTTGTCACCGACAATCGACACAGGTCAGATTGACTATTGACGCTGACTATGTCGCTATGTTTATGGGCCAAGAGTATCCGTGGAGTCACTATGAATCGTTAGAATGCTCAATGTCATCTGTTAAATTATTCCATACTGATCACCTCTGATAATTTGCCTCTAACTCTCTATCTCAATGTCTCCAAAACTTACTATTCTCTTTTTCTTTTTATACACAGATGAAGTTTTTATTCTATCAAATTTTCAATAATATCTCAATCGTATCTTTATTTGGTAGAAGTTAGGGGAAATCAAAAAGAGTTCAAGGTTGAAGATCTAGGAGTTTCAGACTCCTGAAATCAGACACGTAGAAAATGATATGACGATGAGTACATAGATGAAAAGAGAAGGAAACGAGTAGATTATATAAAAAAGAAGACGTTTTTGAAGTCGCATGAGCAGAAGGGAGAAGAGACGCAGAGTTAGACGACGTGAATCTTCACGTTGTGATCGACGTTGCCGAAGAACTTCTGGAACTTTCCGAACTCCAGTGGGTCACGCAGGCTCTGAAAACAAGAGTAATTGCATTACATTCAGACTAGGTTGATATTTTACCTCTTTGTCCTGGTCCACGTAGGGGAAGTTGGAGGTGTTGGTCGTCTCGGATTCCGTAATCTCAGTGATCTCAGACTCCGAGAGAATCTCGGGTTCTGGCTCCTTCTTCTTGGCAGCCACTCCTTTCGAGATGAGGAGTCCGAAGACAACGACCAGAGAGAGGAAGAGGCAGGCGATGAGCGTCGAGTTGTTCACAATGGTCTCAGATGAGAGCACGGAAGCGATCGAGCGAGGAAAGGACAAGCAGGGTCCAGAGAAGTGCAGGAGCGCCTTGGTGACCTTGATGTTTGGGGGCATCTTCTCCATAAGGAGAAACTCCAGGTCATTGTTGGCTGTCGTGCTGACCTTGATGTGTGAGAAGAAGTCAAGGATCGACTTCTTATCACACGAGTACGCCAGTGGGTTCTTGTGGAAGACGAGCACTGTTTTGTTGTTCTTGCAGGAGAGAGAGTCGACGGTGAGCGAGGTAGTCGGCGTGTGGAGGGCGACGGAGACATTCTTCATGAGGTGATTGAACTCCGCCTCGTCATTCACCACACTGCAGTTTGGCTCACGAACTTCCAGTTCGATGTGGTGGCTGGGTTCCGGCTTGAGGTTCTGGAGGACTTGGACTCGGATCATCTTGAAGATCGTGGCGTTGGCGATTCTCACGGCGATTGGTTGAGCGAAGTCTTTCTTTCCGAAGAAGTAAGCTCCGAAGACTTTCTTCAGCTCCAGTTTCCTCTTAGAGACGATCTTCAGGACCCCCTCGTTTCCGCCAGCGGTTGTTCCGATCTCAATGTCTCCGATCGTCAGCGAGATCATCATGCGACAGTATTCGCCGCTGGAAATGAATGAATATACTTGGATGTTAGGGAAAGGAAAGTCTTACCTGACGCACTCAAAGGTCTTGAGCTTTTGGAAGTTCTCCTCGGAAACCGATAGGGTGGCGTTCGGCGGCATTTCTGTCACAACCATCTCCGGCATCGTATCATACTTGTCCAGGTTCAAGGTTCCAGCAACACGGGTAGCCTTTCCCCCGACCACCACATACTCTCCGCACGGCCACTCGGTGCTCATTGATGCCTTTACGACGAATCCTTTCATACGGTCTTGCAGAGAAGTGATGTTGTCGTTGTTATCGTATCTCTCGGGGAAGAGTTTCTGTTCCAACGCACAGACGTCCTTCTTGTTCGCGATTCCGGTGTGAAGCGTGTGGTTGCTCAGGTAGTAGCGGTTGATCTTGTTGTAGCACTCCTGACGGTGCAACGTTAGGTTCCGAATGTCTCCACCAAGAGCCGTGGCGAACTGCTTCAACATCTTGTTCTCGAGACCTCCATGCGTTATCCCACGGCAAGTTGGACGGTAAACGTCAAGCGTCATCATGTGGGTCGTTCTCCAGGGAATGGCGTTTTGCACTTTTAGGCGGATCATTTTGAAAATTGTAGTGTTCTCATAGGGAACGTCAATCTGACGAACTGAGTCTACCGCCTTCATCATGATTCCGGAGTACGTTACGTCAGAATAATTACGCTTAGGGTTGAAGTGAAGGATCTTTACTTTCCCGTTTGCGTCCAGCCCATACTCTCTCTTTCCGTACAGATGTCTCACTTTGAGCTCACACCATTCTCCTCTGAAAAGTGTTCAGTTAGTGGCGTATCACCAATCAGAAAATGTTTTTCTTGTTCTAGGAAGTGATTCAGGTTTCTTTTATACCCCGCCCACATTTACCAATGATAAAACCAATCAAAATTTACTATCACTCACGCGGTGCAGTAGTATCTTGGCAGCTTCTTGTAGAGCGACCACTGAATTCTCGAGAAGCGAATGGGGCCGAGTGTGTACGCCGGTTCCTCTGTCGTGGTTGTCATCGTGGTTGTCATTTCGTAGATTGGTGTCGTTGATTCGAGGAGTTCGTACGGTTCGGAGGTGGTTGTTTCGTTGTTGTACGGGATTACCACCAGATCTCCCAAATGATATCCCTCGGGTTGGTCGCTGATGACCATCGAGTCCGACGCGTTTCCAGGGAATCCGTCTAGTTCTTCGGCGTCAATGTCGGATTCATCCATCAGAATTCGGTCCTGCTCGTCGGTGGCGTTGGGAGCGCCAGCAAGAAGCTCATCGCGGATCTCTGAGGAGGTCAGCATGTCAGAAGTAGAGTTCGTGGAGTTCACATGAAGTTCGTCAGCTCCTTCGGTAGTGACATTGTCGCTTGGTGTCACAGAAAGTCCGTTGGTTCCTTCGGTAGTAGCCAGGACGTCGGAGGCGCCGACAGAGAGTCTGTCTGGGATCTCTGAGGAGGTCGGCATGTCGGAAGTGGAGTTTGTGGAGTTCACATGGAGTTCGTCAGCTCCTTCGGTGGTGGGATTGTCGCTTGGTGTCACGATGTAGGAAGAAGTCGTGGAGAATCCGTCGGTTTCTTCGGTAGTAGCCAGGTCGTCAGAAGCACGCACAAGAAGCATGCCAAAGGTAAGGCAGAGGATGAAGAGAAAGATGACATGAGCGTTTCGGACTGGGGAGTCCATCCCGCCCATCTGCAATAGTATATAAAGTTATGTGGGTTAGGGTGTGAGCAAGCACAAGAGAGAGTTCAACGGTATCAAGTAGGAAAACATCAAGCGCGTACAGAAGAGAGAGAGGAGCGGGACGGCCAGAGTCAGCGAAAGTTAGTGAACAGAGATGAAATACAGGGAGGGGGAGGGAAGGAAGCAAAGCATGTGAGGCGAGGGACGGGACACGAAGCTTACGAAATAGTCTTGTAGACTCTGCATCGAAGCTGATAGACGCAGAGAAAGTTCTAGACCCTCGAGACACGTGCTATGAGTAATCGATGAGTAATCGATGAGTAATCGGCTTTATCGATTCATTTTTTCTAACGATCTCTAAATTCTGGTACTAATGTTTATAAACGATAGTTTGCGAGAGCTAGTTATAAGAAACAGAACGCCTAAGGAAGGCAACACTCTTTTAGTACCAATCAGTGAACAGTTTCGTTCGATTATGACAAAAATTGCAAAATGAAAGCTTTCTACTTTTTAACTAGCCCATCTACAGAAAAGAGTGGTTAATCTGACAGCCTTATATCATACTTGATGATACTTCCAGATCTTGGTATCCGAGAGATGAAACTGAAGCAGAAACGGAATAGAATCCAAAAAGTAACAGAAACTTTGATCGCGAAAGAGACGCCCAAAGCGCACGCATTTCAGAGGCAGCGAAATGCAAGAATGACTGAATGCACAGCAGACTCTGAGCTTGTCTCGACCGCTACGCCGTGGGGGCGGGGTTTGATAATTCATCGAAGCCGGGAGCTTTGAAAGTGAACGACTGAAAGGGAGACGGAAGGGAAAGAGAGAAGAGAAAGTTCTAGACCCTCGAAACACATGCTATGAGTAATCGATGAGTAATCAGCTGTTTTGATTTATTTTTACTATCGATCCATATTGTTCGATTACAAGAGCGACTTATTCCTAACGGTAAACCTGAAAAAGTCTCTTTTAATTCCAATCGGAGTAGAATTCAAGTTCATTGTCATGAATGTATTAGAGGAATAAGAGCGCAACAGCAAAATGCCTGGTTCAACTCGTCCGTTTGCAGAAGAAGTGGCTAATCTAACAGCTCCAGAATAAAATGGTTTCAGATCTTGGTATCTAAGACAGAGCACTAGAGCAGACGCTAAAACCACGGAAAGAAACAGGAACATACGCTGCGAACAAGAAGCTCAGGGGCGCACACACCTCAAAGGCATCAAGAAATAGAAATGAATGATCATTCAGTAGCCTTCCAGCGTCTCCCGACCGCAACGCGGCCGCGACGCCTCATGAAAGTCACATGTTCTAGAGACAAAGGATTTTATAACCAGAATTGATTGAATTGTGCCAGAAACTGATGAAATAACAGGACCGCCGGCGACGTAAATCGATGCTAAACAAACAGTGACATGGCGAAATTCCCACTACGTCCTGTTGAAAAAATGCGAGAACTCGGCCACCAATCAGCGCTTCTGGGCGGAGTCTAGCAACTTCGCTGATTGGTTGGTAAAAATTGGCGGCCACCGGATCCTCGGTCATATCAAGTTAGGCCATCGTTTTTCGGGGTACTCTGCCTATTTTTCAGGTGCCACTGCCTATTTTTTCAGCCGTAAAGTTTTATTTTTTCAAAAGAAAACAAAAATTAGAAACTTTTGTTGGAAAAATCTCAATCAAAATTGGGACTAACTTTTGAGAAATTTTGGTATAAAGTGTGATGGCCGAGTCTTGACGTGGGTGGGCGGGGCTGGCCTTGAAAAGTGGCGGAGTAGAAACCCAAACCACACGTAGTCGGCCAATCGCCGTGAGTGAATCTATACGAATGAAAGTCACAGTTTCTGAAGTTTGAGATGCGGAGAACGATGATTAGTTTGATAAAAGATAAGCACACGTTTTGAAGGCTGGGGAAACGAAATTCCAGCTGGAGGGAAGAATGACTGATCATTCAGCAGACCCTGAGCTATTTTTGATCACGATGCAAAGGGACGGGGTTTGATGATTCATGAAAGTCACATGTTTTAGAGGTGGAAGATTTCGAAATCAAAATTGCAGAAGAGAAGCCGAAGACGCACACATCTCAAAGGCTAAGAGAACGAGAGTTATCGATCAGTCAGAAGACTTTGAGCTTCTTCTAACCGCAACGCAACCGCTACACAAAGGGACGGAGTTTGACGATACATGAAAGTCACATGTTCTAGAGACAAAGGATTTCGCAATCCTGAATTGATTAAATTGTGTCAGAAACTTATGAAATCCTGACAGGGCCGCCGGCGATATAGATCGATGCTAAACACACAGTGAATCTATACAAATTAACGTCACAGTTTCTGAAGTTTGAGATGCGGAAAACGATTATTAGTTTAGTAAAGGATGTTTTGAAGCCAGGAAGAAACGGAATTCCAGCTGGAGGGAAGAATGACTGATCATTCAGCAGACCCCTAGCTATTTTTGATCACGATGCAAGGAGGCTTGATGATTCATGAAAGTCACATGTTTTAGAGGTGAACGATTTCGAAATCAAAATTGCGAAAGAAACTCAAACTTGTAAAAAACACTCATTACCTCGCCAAAACCAGCTCCTACCTTATTAGAAAGGTAAGTTCAAAGAGAAAAGTAGAGACAATTCCCACAATCCAAATGAATTGCGCAACTCAGCTGGGAAACAGAACCACCCGGGTGGAGGCAGTGGTGGGATGGTTTTCATAATGAAGTTACCGAAATATGGAGTTGTTTCCTGTAGCTTGATTCCTAATGAAGTTAAGATGGATCGAATGATGTCCGCATGACCTTGAAAATACAAAAACAGTCCGAAGGGAAAGGAAAAGAAGGGGGAAGGGAAGAGAGGAAGCAAGTTGCGGGAATGAGAGAAGGCGCCCGTGGTGGGGAAAGAGAGACAATGCGAGAAACCATTGGAAGGGCAGAGGAAGAGAGACAACGGAAAACGCGCGCTACTGAACTGTTCAAATGTTTTCCGCGAATTCCAATTTCATTTTCCTATTTTCCAGTTAAACACCGCTGTTTTCGACTGAAATCACTACTTCTGCACTTCAATTAGAAAGGTGAGGTTGGAATTCATCAAATTATCAACGTATTTTTCTAGTTTTCACCTTCAAAATATGAATAATCTTTTTAATAAATTCAAAATATGAAAACTAGGAAATTATGACGATTTATCCGTTCTTATGGTCCTAATAGGCATCCCCAGTTACAAAGTGGCTCTCACCACCTAGTTTTCATTTCTATCTCTTTCGGAGCATAGCCCTGGGAACGGTATCCTTTTCACATTGTTAAAATTTATGTAATGGCACTTAGGGCTCGCTGCCAGAATACCATGGGAACCCCTCCTCATCCATTTGCCACTAATTGAATTGTCGAACATCACAGTTACCCAGTCCTAACAATACAACCCGCGTTTTGACCACTTTTCTTTCCAATTTCCCTCTTCTTTACTGAGAATATGTATCTTTTTAGGTGTCTCGATGGATTTCCCGGACGTTCCTGTCATGGGAAGCCAAATCCCACAGCCGAACAATCCACCACCAGGTGTTCAAGTGTATGTTGCTCCGGAATACACTGCAGAGAAGCTGGAGAAGCTCGAGAGATTCCTGGACAATCTGCTAGTTTTCCAGTTGAACCGCAATGTGAGTTTTTCCTTGAGATAATTACTACTAACACCAAAAATCGCCACGAATTCGGTTTTTCTAGAGTATTTTTGTGTTTTTGGACTAATCTGTTGAAATTTTTCTTTCGAAAACGGAAAGTACAGATGGCTTGGAGCCTAGAAATAGCCAAGTTGACCAAATTGAAAAAGTTTTTCATTGTTCTTTTTTCAGGCCCGCAGCGACCATCCAGATGCTCCTGGAAACCCATTGATGACGGAGGTGCAGAGCAAGAAGTATCGCGACAAGGAGAAAGAGCTGGTCGCAAGATTCCAGCACAATCGCGTAAGAACACGAAAAGAGCAACATAGATTCACGAATCTAATGCTTTCAGAACCTCCGTCATCCAGCTATCCGAGCGGCATATGACGCTTTTCTGCGTTTTTTGGAAACTCTCCAAAGAGCGAAATTCATGAAGAGGACTACTGTGAGTGGGAGGGAAAGGCAAAACTTTTGATTAGAACCTTATTTCAGGGAACGCGTCTGAAACTGGAAGAGAGTGTTCAGAACATGAAGTACCTGGAGAGTATGGTCATTCGAGCAGTTGTCAGTGGGGAGGACATGCTGGACCTAATGACGGAATACTTCCCAGATTGGGAGTGATTGTTCATTATGTTTCATGTAATAGTCGCAACTTTTCAATTGAAACTCACGTCTCTCGCTCTCTTATTCCACCGAACTCAATCTTTTAACCGATGACATTTCAAAATCTCTTTGTCCCTGTTTCTTTTCAGCTATTTTTCTGTTCCAACACATCACATACAATTTTTTTATCACCGCATCCCTCTCCCCCTACCCAATAAAACCATTCAGTGGAAATGTCCAAAATCGAATCATATTCCCGCGTTTCCGCTTAAAAGACAAGAAAATGGCGTATTTTCATTGTTTCTTCTCCCTTCCTTTTCTGAAAATCTTCTTCTTCGCTTCAATTCCTTCCTACAAATGCACTGATGTCGCATGTCAATGAGAAGTTAGAGAAGTGCGGGTTCCATCCGGATTCCCCTTTGTTTCAAGATGGAAACAAGTTTTTTTGCTGGATGTGCGGGGAGTACACTGATGAGTTAGTTTGGGATAGATAACATGGGATTCAAATGGGTTTTTCAGTGCTAAATATGGACCCGCAGAGAACCTAAACATCCCGCTACTTGAAGATAGTGACAAAGAAGAATGTGTGACTCCCATTTCTGCTACTATTGCAGTTCATAAAGTCTCAAAAGTTGTGGCTCCGGTGCTTCAAAAAACGACAAAGACTACAGTACCTAGTGATGCATATGCTGAAGTTTTCCGGAACCGAAAACTTCAAGGAGACGAAGACAGCGCTGAATACTTTGATGATGTGACTGCTTTGAAGCGCGTCGGAGGTGTCAAGTACCCAATCACAGTGGAGACTCGGGTAAATCATACACACTGAAATTCTCCTGAATTCTATCATAAAATTTTAAGATCAGAGCCTTGAACATTTACCACACATATCGTCGTAAACAAAAAAACGTTGCAAACCATATTCTTACTGCTGTCAGTTTGTTCATTGCATTGGAGGAAAGTGGACTTCATCGCGGATACAAGGAAGTTGCCGAGATGTTTGGATTAAAGAAGAAGAATATACTCGGACGTTACAGAAAGACAGTTCAGAGTATGAAAACGGATGGAATGTGGATCATCAAGAACAGTAAGTTTGAGTGAGTTTTGAGAGGAAAATCTAGGTTCTTTTCAGAATGAGAAAGTGTATATTCTACAGTAACACAGGGGACAATTGTTGTGATGGATTCTTTTAAGGTTATTCTTGTTCTTTTTTCTCTGTTGCCCTGCTTTGTTTTTGGAGCAAGTTTTCATCGTTTGTGGGTCAGGTTTTCTGTTAAAATAAAGAATATGAAAACGTCAGCAATGTAAGCGTCTACATTTTTCTTTATATCCTGCTAACTTTAACAGATACATAATCAGACTAGTAAGACGAACTGGCGGTATGTAGCCAGTTAGTCTGAATGTACCCAGAAACATAATCAGACTATTGAGACGAACTGGCGGTAGGTAGCCAGTTAGTCTGAATGTACCCAGAAACATAATCAGACTATTGAGACGAAC
>LR538468.1:8818-29302 GCA_900883565.2 Caenorhabditis panamensis | reverse complement strand
CTCGCTGATTAGTGTCGAGTAGTAATTTGAAAGCACCGTGCACTTTCGAGAGAGGTGCTAATTGTTCCTTCTAATCGTTTCTGTCACATTTTGAGAGATCAGATCTAAACCTGTCTCTTTCTTCTTTCTATCTACCATCACCTGTGACATATTTACCCCTTTATCTCAATAATGATGTGGTGGTGAACGCATTGTTTCTGTTTAGTAGCTGCTGTTTTCTCATTATTGCATTTTTACTGCCTCATAGTCATCACGATTGTCTCGTACTCTCCATTTCTGTTTTTATTTTTTGTTTTTCACTGATTTTACTGCTTTTTGAATTGCATTACTTTCAGATATACGACAAACTACCTCCTGTTCAACATGTTCAGCGAAACCCCAGCTACTGTTGAACCGAAACTGAAAAAAACTGAGGGAGAGTTGTCATTAGCAATTACATTCTCCCTGATGCCCGGGAGCGTTCTGAATGCAGAAAACAGTGATGAACCCCAATCCGCTCAATATCAAGTTCACACCGGAGCTGGAAAACTGACCCTTCCAATGGCTTTCTCTGAAATGCCCGGGGCCTCAAAAGTTGAAATTCCAAAAGAAATAACTTTGAATCTTGGTTCCACGGAAACCCAAGCCATAGAAGCCGCACCAGTTTACCAAGAACTTGATCCGCAAGCCCAAGCGGACCAGTTTCTGAATTATGTGAAAAACGCGCAGGGAGCTGTCATCAAAACGCACGAATATCTGGAAGAGTGTATGGAGAGATTGAAGGAACACATGACAGCTCTGCAAGAGTACACAGAAGCACTTCCTGTGCTGCTAGCGAGGCGTCAGCAAGTGTAAAATTGCATGAAACTTAACAAAAGTAGTAAACTACTTGTTACAGAGAATCTGGCGATGTGGTTCGTGGTTTGGAGAACGTCAGCATGCGAGACAATGTCACAGAGGATGCACCACCAGATGATGATGAAAAAGAGAGGTACGAATGGAGTTTTCGCATGTTTAGATTAGTAACAGTATTGAGTTTTTATGGGCTCTAGTGTCTGCCAGTAAAAGTTTAGTTGTTCAATGAATAAGAAAACGAGGCTGATGTCTTATTTGACGTAAAACATCACGTTTTTAGTGTATATAGTCACCAAACAGACTCACTTTTCACTAGAATGAGAAACCAAAGCGCAGAAAAAACTCGGCCTGGGGCTCGAATGAACTCGAATGAGCTGAGCATTCTGCAAGAAAGAAAGTCGTTGAAAAACCAGTTGAAAAAAACACCTTTAACAATATTGCAGCTCAACATCTTCCGTCATTTCTTCACCATCCAAACAACAGGCCTTCAAAGAACCAGCTCAAGACGTTTCGGATGAATCCAGTGATTCAGAAGATGAAACACCTATTGCGCAGGTTACTGGAGAAACAAAGCAAGATCCGACCAACTTCGATGAGGAAGTCACAGTGACAAGTCCTGCTTCACAAGCTGCTGCTTCTTCAGTTGTCACTGAAGTCGCAGAAGCCCCAGAAGCTCCAGAAACTTTAGAAACCCCAACAGAAGTTGAACAAGAAGCTATTTTCTCCTTGGATGTGGGAGAGACAGTTGAATCGACTGCCACAGAAACCGCGGCTCCTCTTCTCCAAGAAGAGCAAGTTCCGACAACCTCGTCAACCCCACCAGCACCTAAACCGCCAGGCACTTCTCGTCAACAGAAGAAAAAAAGCAAAGCAGCACCGAAAGTGGGACCAGTTGATGACGACGAAGATGTCTTCGCTCATTTGCAAGGCTCTGCACCACCTCCAGAACCAGTCGAGCCGGAAGAATGGGAGATCAAAACGAAAATCAACACCTTGAGTCCAAAGATCATAATGTTTATTCGTGAAATGGATGATCAGAGGGCTTTGGGACAGAGTGAGTTGTTTTCTGACATCAATAAAGTTAGTTTTCTGCTTTTCAGGAAGCCCATTTCGTGGAGAACATTTGAACAATATCTTCGGCTATGGGAGTACACTGTTTTACAACCAAAACATCAACAAAACTCGCGATGTGCAAAGATTCCTTGAATCAAGGGTGAAAGTGTTCAGAACAGGAACCCCAAAACATATCCTGTATAGTACCTTGTTGAAATTGTTCATCAAGAATCCAAATGGGCATGTCCAGCAAGTTCCCTGCTATTTGGAGTCAAAGAAGAACAAAATGCAGAACCTGACCAGAGTTGAAGACCAGTTCGAACCCGAGCTTGATAGACTTATTAGTGATCTTTTGAATGTCAGACTTGAGAAGTATTTGCGTTGCCAGGAACGACGAGTGAACAGATTGCCAGCCGCTTCTGGTAAGTTACAGGGTAAATTTCAACAGCCTGTCAACAAATCTATCGTTTCAGGAGATGCCGACATTTTCAACTGGACAAAACAACTCAAGCAACCTTACGAATTTACCGCTAACGCCCCAAGCTTTCTCAACAGCAAGGTGTTCAAGTATGCCATGAATTACAGTGAAGGAAACGCGTATAGCAGAGACGAAGGGGCATACACCTTTATTTATTTTAGCCATTTGGCAAAGAACCCCAACAATAAGGCAATCATTGATTCTGACTTTGCCTTTTTTGACAAGTATTCGGCAAATTACAAGTCAGTGGAGACTGAATACTTTCTGTCTCTTTTTGAGATTTGGAAGGATTAGTTTACTAGACTCCAAGCAGTCTTTTGAATCCAATTCCCTTTTTTTAGTACCAAGTAATTATCATTCCTCTATCACAAACTTCACTCTAACTGACAATTGGAGGACCTGCTCTGAACTAACTTTTTTGATCTGCTTTGAAGTAAAAAACAATAGAATAAGAAGAAAATCTTTTTGTCAGTAACTTTCTCTCTCCTTTATCCTCCGTTCACATGTTTTTTTGAATCAAACTCTTCATTGTCCTATCTTTCTCGTTCAGGAAGAAGTCTTTCTTTCACTTTTCATTGTCCAATAAAAAGTTCCGCTATGTTCATCTTTTCAAAAGTTACAGTTCTGATTGGTAATTTTGATGTGATGCTGTTTATACCACAAAATTCCTTGCTACTGCTGACTTCCAATACAGCCAATTGTCATTGCAAACTTACGAAGATCAGTGCCGTAGCTCAATTTTCTCGAAATCCTTTGAGAATGATAAGTTATTAACATCATGATCATTTCAGTCAGAATTCACAAAATTATTTTCAGTAACGAATTGCACTGAAAAATGAGAAAAAAAACTGTATGAAACTCGCCAGTTGAACTCAAACTCAACCACAAAAAAAAGCAAAAAACATTTGGATCTGCCGGGAATTGAACCGCGGGATCTCTTGTCTTGCCGCCGCCCATTTTGATTTGCATAGAAATCTTGGGGGTTCAAATCAAAGAAGCGGCCTCCAACGCCACATTGGAGTGCAAGACAAGTGTGTTACCACTACACCACAGACCCGGTCAAGCACGCAACAGTTGTTGCGAAATACATAGTGGAGACAGCTGGGGGAAGCTAGCAGTGGAGAAAGGGGACACAGCCTGCGCGCTTTGAACTGTTTACATTAGTGCGAATCCTAGGCCATGCGGCCGTGTACTCCTCTCGGAGAAGATGACAATTAATTCGAAAATGGTTTTCAGACCGAAACAAAGTCAAAATCGACCGAAATTAATGGAAACTGGTGAAAAGTGGAAAAGTAAAAAATCACAAACAAGATTTCACCAAAATTTGATGAAAAACCAATGAATTCAGCATGATAGAAAGTTCCCTTTGTAATGTTGATCATACTGGAAATTTCAGAGCCGTATTTGAACTGCTAGATAACCAATTAACTTCATAAAAGTATGACAAAGAGAACTGTACTTTTCAATTTTTGATATCGTTTGTAACAACCGAGTTATTAACAGCATTACCTTTAGAGAGATTCTGATCATTCAAGTGGAGTTCTATGATGTTTGGTCGAGTGACTCACCACATCAAATCAACATTTATCACCGTCTCTCTGGTTTCATGCGGTAGAGCAATGCAGCAAAAAGCAATGCAACATGAAAATTGATGGGATTTGAAATGTATAAAAGACCGCTGGAGAACAGCCACAACCACACGTCTCGTCCTTCTTCTCTTCCTCCCTCCGACTATTCCAAGCGATCCATAGGAACCATGAGCGAGAATCTGAAGAGAGATCTCGACGAGTTCTGGCGTCGGCATCTTCGAGAAGAAGCTGCGCCGGTTCAAGATTCTGGATTTGCTCGACCACCTGCCAACGATTCTCCCAATGAGATTCTGAAGAAAGGTCTCAAGGATTACAATGATCTGTGGCGTCAATTTTATCGAAAAGGAGAAGAAGAGCCGGTTCCAGCTCCTGGGTTGATCCCACCGCCTGTCACTGGTTACGCCAGATACTTCTCCCCTCCAACGCACCTCTCGGTAAGACAGATTGAACTGAAAAGTCACTAATTGGTCCTTTAGTTCCCGATGATCCCGGCTTATTCACCAATGATGTTGGGAATGAACTATGAGAACTATTCTCACCTGATGGAGAAGATCAGCAACCTGGAGAAGCAAGTTGTCGTAGCCCAGAACTTGAAGACGGAAATGGAATCTATGAGAACAGAGATCGGTGAGCAATCTAAAGAGTTACAACTTGGCATAACCAATCCATAATTTCGCAGGTGCTTTGAAAACTGATAAGGAACATCAATATGAGGAAATCCAAAACCTTAAGAAATCCATTGGTGAGTTGCTATCAATCGGACCTAGCAGATAGTTTCTTCATTTACTTTTTACAGTTGCTTTGTGTAAAGCCACAAGGAAAAACGAGATGTCTTTGGAATTTCAATCTGTTGGGAATCAGAAATCGTCTGAAGAGCTTGACCCAGCACTTGAGGACTCCGGACCGTCAACTTCGACTGAATCTGGAACAATGTCCAAAGGAAGATGCTACGACTCCGAAGGGAGATATGTTGGACCATTCTTTGCAAAGTATGCTTTCCCTAAATGATAACTTGATTCAACACTAATAAATAATGTTTTTGTTAATTTTGTGTAATGCTGTTTATACTGCAAACGACATCACTTCTGCTGTCTTCTAATTGAGCTAATCGTCATTCCAAACTTATGAAGATCGATGTAGTGGTTCATAGTTTTCAAAAACTCTCGTAACGGATATGTTATTCACACCATTATCTTTCCAACCAAATTTTAAAAAAACCAGTTTTCTTGTAAGTTTGAGCTGGAAGTAAGACAATCTTTCTGCCAACGTGGCAGAGAGCTATAGTAGAACTCAACTCAATGAGGAAAAAAGCAAAAAACATTTGGACCTGAAAGGAATCGAACCCGGGATCTCTTGTCTTGTGTAGGGTAAGAGGACATGGGCTGAGGGGAGGAACATCGCAAGACAAGTGTGTTACCACTACACCACCGGCCCGACACAGAGCAGATGCGTTGAAGCAAAAGACATAGAGAAGACAGCCGAGGGGAAGCTAGCGGTGGCAGCAGCCTGTTCGCATCGAACTGTTTACATTCATGCGAATCCTAGGCCACGCGACCGTGTATTCCTCTAGGAGAAGATGACAATTATTTCGAAAATAGTTATCAAGCCTGTTCAAAGTCATAATCGAATGAAATTTGAGAAAACTTGTGAAAATTGAAAGAGGAAACATTTCCATCAAAATTGCATCAAAAAGTAAACCGAATAATGCCAGTAATTATGAGGTCAGAGTCTGACTGTGAGTTGAGTAAATACTACACACTTTCTATATCTAAAAATGTATTTATTGAACAGAAAGCTAAAGTTTATCTATCAGAAATTACAAGACCAGTTTCGAAAACAAAATTAAATTTTTAGAGATCCTTTCCTTGTTGATTCCGACGTGTCCGTTTTTCGAGATGATCAACTTGAACGACTTGTTGAACCAACGATCGAGAGTCTGAAAAATGGAAGTAAAGAAACAGTTTCTAGATTTATAAATGTTTAGTAAAATCTGAAACAAAAAAAGATTTTGAAGCCTAAAAGTATCAAATTGACTATTTCTAGGCTCGAAAACCTGGCTTCTATTCTTGTTTTATATATTTTCAATCGAAAATGCTTACCTCTTTCCATTATGCACGACAGTACACCGCAACGTGCTTCGCATCATCCCAATGCAACAACCGATCGACTTTTTCTCCTGGAGGACGAAACAGAACGGATCCTTGGTCCTTGGAGAGATCGAAAACGGCGAGACTTCCTGACGATCAACCATTCTTCGGAATTGAAGCGATGTGTAGGTGAAATTGGCAGCTCGGGAATCTTGATTCGTGGTCGGATGCTCGTTGAGGTGGTCGAATCCGTTGTAGTTCGAGTTGATCATCGGGGAACGTTGACGCATGTAGACGAACTCCTTCCACCAATCCGTGACGTAGTTGGTTGAGAACCACGATTTCAGGGTCAGGTAGCATTGAAGACGACGACCGACTCCTTTGCGGAAGCATTCGCTGAGGAAATCAAGCACCTGCAAAGATGGGGAATCATTTAGAGAAAAATTTTAAAAAGTCTCTGAATTTCTATTGTTTTTCATTCGTTTTCAATGCTCATTTTTGGAAGTGGTGTAGATTTGAGTTAAAATTTGTCAAAATCGACCCAAAAAGACACTTTTTGTCCTGAATTTTATATTTTACAGCAATTTTCCATACTTTTGACTTCTGACAAAACACTCACATTTTTCATTCTCTCAAATCTAACACATTGTTCCTCATCGGACTTCTCGAGTCGACGCAAGCCCATTTTCCTTCTTTCAGTTCAAATTTTGAAGACATCTGGAAAAGAAACATGTGAAAAATAAGAAAAGCAGATTTCCTGGCAAACTTTCTAGTATTTTTCAGTGAAAGTTGATGGAAAATTGCACAAAACAATCCGAAACTAGTGAAATTCCAAAAATTCTCATCCCTTTTCACGTTTTTTTGTTGTTTTTATTAAATGAAAACTCACCTCATTATTTGCATTCCTTCCGGAGCTTCGAGTTCTTCCAAAATGGATGAGAAATCAAAAAAAAAGAAGAAGAACTCAAAGAAAATCGGAAACCGGCATGCCTCTAGGACGCCCAAAAGAATATGAGAGGTATAGGAAAGATGGAGAAGGCGGAATTGCACTCTGTCTGAGCTTCTTGAGGTCACACACTATCTCTTCTTTACGATCATTGTGTGACCTAAAGTTCAAATGCAGACTCTAGAGACTACATGCCGCTAAAGAAACGCAGACTTTTTTGCACTTTCTATTGACGCCATCTGCCGGCCAGAGGGAAGGGAGAGCACTTAGCGAGTTTCGGGGCGCGCACTCTTTTCCATGGTTGTCTGGCCGCATGAAAAATGAAACCTGATACTCTTGAACACCAGCTGCCGGCATGTGAACAGAGGATTTGGGAAGGTGAGGGGTTGCGAATACAGGAAGCCATCTGTCAATTAGAAAAGGAAAATTTGGAGTTCCACTGGAAGCCTCGGTGTTTGTGGCAACATTCGTGACATCCTTTGTAGCAGACTCCATGGCGGGTAAGAAGAAATAAATGAAGAATAGAAAATGATAAGATTCAGATATCACGATGACTAGAGCATCATGGAAATTGTCAAAGAAAGAAAAAGTAAAAAATTGAAATGTACCCAAGGTTATTTATGAAGCGGGATAAAAGATAAAATACAGTTTTAACAGAACAGAGACAACAATGTTTAGATAAGGTTCAGGCCATCTGGAATGACAGAACCGCGTAGTTCTTCGGCAGAGTTGCCACGTTGCTGCGAGTTACAGCAGTGCGTTTCTTGTCATACGGGCATTGAATCTTTCCCTTGCTCGTGTCGCCACAACGGATGCACTTCTGGCACAGTGTGTGTCCACAGGCTGAAACAGGACCAATCTAGGAGAATACTAAAAAATCAACTCAAAAAATGGGGAATTGAAAAATTTTTTTATTCAATGTGTAAAATTTGAAAAATTCTTCAAAATTCTACTGTTTTTTATTCGTTTTCTATGCTTATTTTGACTCAAAATACCCCTTTTTGACCTGATTTTAACATTTTACAACAATTTACTGACAATACACCCACCTTGTTCATTCTTTTCAAATCTAACACATTGTTCCTCATTGCACTTCTTGAGTCGACGCAAGCCCATTTTGCTTCTTTCAGTTCAAATTTTGAAGACATCTGGAAAAGAAACATGTGAAAATGAGAAAAACAGATTTCCTGGCGAAATTTTTAGTCTTTTTCAGTGAAAGTTGATGGAAAATTGCACAAAACGATCCGAAACTAGTGAAATTTCAAAAATTCTCATTCCTTTTCACGTTTTTATGTTGTTTTTATTAAACGAAACTCACCTCATTACTTGCATTCCTTCCGGAGCTTCGAGTTCTTCCAAAATGAATGAGAAATCAAAAAAAAGAAGAAGAACTCAAAGAAAATCGGAAACCGGCATGCCTCTAGGACGCCCAAAAGAATATAATGAAAAAAAGAAAAGGGTGGAGAAGGCAGAATTGCCCTTTGTCTGAGCTTCCTGAGGTCACACACTCTTTCTTCTTTGCATTGTGTGACCTAAAGTTCAAATGCAGACATTAGAGACTACATGAACCTAAAGAAACGCAGAGTTTTTTGCACTTTCTATTGACGCCAACTGGCGACCAGAGGGACGAAGGAGCACTTAGCGTGTTTCGGGACGCGCACTCTTTTTCATGGTTGTCTGGCCGGATGAAAAATGAAACCTGATACTCTTGAACACCATCTGCCAACATGTGAACGGAGGATTTGGGAAGGTGAGGGGTTGCGAATACAGGAAGATATCTGTCAGTTAGAAAAGGAAAATTTGGAGTTCCACAAAATGGACTGACAACTCGCAAAGAGAAATACGGAAATGCAAAAGAATATCTAAAACCAAAAATGCTCCTGGCCAGATATCACAATTGACTATTTTTTTTTTCGGTTTCGTTGTTCTTGTCTTATTTTTTCACATTTTGAAGACAACATAGATTTGCAAGGCCTTCAGAGTGGAATCCCTCTTACTATTTGGAACTGTTTGCTGGTGTTTTTTTATTGTACCAAAATTGGTATGGCAATGCCGTCAATAAGTGGATGTTGACAAACATTATCGAAACGTTTGAGCTACAATTCTGATTGTGATGAGATTCTGATGACAACTCGGTCACCTGGAAGCCAACAGAAGCGATGATTTTTGCGTTATGAAGAGCACTACACAACTGCACAGACTACTGGATGTTATATAAAGATCAGAATTGCAATGCTGTCCATAAGTTGCTTTTGTTTGACATTATCATTAACATTCGACTATGATTGTGTTTGTCACAACATTCTGACGACAACTGAGTAACTTTAAAGCAAACGAGAACTATCAAATCTGTGATATGAACAGCACTACATAACTGCATAGACTCCTGGTTGTTGTAACGAGATTGGTATGGCAATGCACTGAATAAGTCGGTTGTGTTGAACATTATCATTAACATTTGACTATGATTGTGTTTGTCACAACATTCTGGCGCCAACTGAGTAACTTTGAAGCCAACAAGAACTATCAATCCAGTGATATGAACAGCACTACATAACTGCACAAACTCTTGGTTGTTGTATCAAAATCGGAGATGTGATGCTGTGATTAAGTTGGTTTCGTTGAACATTATCAGAAACATTTGACTATGATTGTGTTTGTCACAACATTCTGAGGATAATTGAGTAACTTTGAAGCCAACAAGAACTGTCAATTCTGTGATATGAACAGCACTACGTAACTGCACAGACTGCTGGATGTTGAAGCGGGATTGGTATAGCAATGCTGCCAATACAAAGTCAAAACTGACTGAAATTAAAGGAAACTGGAGAAAACTGAAAGAGAAAACAATTCCATCTATTTTTCACAAAAAAAATAATAGAAAACCGAATCATTTTATGTATTATGCGGTATGTTAGGGTTGAGTTAATATTATACTTTTTGTGTATCTAAAAATGTATTTATTGAACAAAAAACTAATGTAAATCTATTTTTAATACAAATTAAAAAGTCCGCGTCGAAGTCAAAATCATATTTCCAAAGATCCATATCGTCACCTTCCTCATCATCTTCCATCTCCGTCGTCCTCATCGTCTTGCACAATCTGGAACTTTTAACAATAGTTAATGGTTTTTTCTTTTCAAAAACTCTCTAAAACTCATAAAAAACACTACCAAACCTCACCTTTTTTGTTTTCTTTCTTCCAAATTCATCAAACTTCTCATCGTAGTCCTCCCTCATGATGTGCTCAACGTCTTGACTATCGTTGTATCCTCCTCCATATCCATGCTTTGCTGGAAATCAAACGATTTTAAAGAAAAATAAGAGAATTTGAGTTGAAATTTATCGAAATCGACTATAAATGAAAAGTTTTGATCTGATTTTCAAGTTCTACCACAATTTTTCATGTTGTTCCCATATATTTCTCTGAAAAACACCCACCTTTGCCAAACTCCTTTCCAATCTAAATCGTCGTTTTCCATGGCGCATTTTGAGTCCACACACACCCATTCTCCTTCTTTCAAGTCGAACTTCGAAGACATCTAGAAAAGAAACATGAGAAAAACGAGAAAAATGAAAAAAACAAAATTTTTGGCTAGAATTTCAGAACTTCTCAGTGAAAATTGATGGAAAATAGCAAGAAACAACTCAAAACTAGTGAAATCCCTTGAACTCTAACTCCCCTTCACGTTTTTTTGTTGTTTTTATTGAAAGAAAGCTCACCTCAATGTTTGCATTCCTTCTGGAGCTTCGAATTTATCCAAAACGAATTGACTATACTCTTAAAAAAGAGCAAGAACTCGAAGAAAATCTAAAACCGGCATGCCTCTAGGTTGCCAAAAAGAATATAATGAAAAAGAGAAAAGGGTGGAGAAGGCGGAATCGCCCTTTGTCTGAGCTTCTCGAGGTCACACACTCTTTCTTCATTGCTATCATTGTGTGACCTTAAGTTCAAGTACGAGACTACATGATCCTGAAGAAACGCAGACTTTTTTGCACTCTCTATTGACGCCATCTGCCGGCGAGAGGGAAGGGAGAACACTTCGGGCAGCAAACATTACTCTAGCCTGCTCTGCGTCTCCGCAACCGACCAAAATACTAAAACATCGCCGTCCCGGTTTTTGTCCGTACATTGAAATGAATACGACAAAATGAATCGCTTTGGTACGGTGTAGTAGGCTTTTCAAAAGAAAAGTGTCAGACAAACGGTTATTTTTGGATCCGCTTTACCGGGGCTTCTTGGTGTCGAAGGGTTTTCCGCATCGGTTTTTTCCACAGTTTTACTTCCCTTTTACAGTGATATTTGGTTTGGTGATTTTTCTAGAAAATCGGGGAGGGGAAGAGAAAAGAAAACAATGTGATACCAACCACATTCCGATAAAACATTTTCATTAAAGGTTTAGCCTAAAAGTAACAACAAGCCTTTGCAAGAAAATTCAGTTGAGCTCAAACTCAATCAAGACAAAAGCAAAAAACATTTGGACCTGCCAGGAATTGAACCCGGGATCTCTTGTTTTGCGTAGGGTAAGAGGACATGGACTGAGGGGAGGAACATCGCAAGACAAGTGTGTTACCACTACACCACCGGCCCGACACAGAGCGGAAGCGTTGAGGCGAAAGACATAGAGGGGACAGCCGGGGGGAAGCTAGCGGTGGAGGAAGGGGAGACAGCATGTGCGTTTCGAACTGTTTACATACATGCAAATCCTAGGCCACGCGGCCGTGTACTCCTCTCGGAAAAGAATACAATTATTTCGAAAATGGTTTTCAGACCGAAGCAAAGTCAAAATCGACGGAAATTACTGAAAACTGGTAAAAAGTGGTAGAGAAAAAAATCACAACCAAGATTTCACCAAAATTTGATAAAAAACCGCTGAATTCAGCATGATAGAAAGTTCTCTTTTTAATGTTGATTATACTGAAAGTTTCAGAGCCGTATTTCAACTGTTACATAGCCAATCAACTTCATAAAAGCATGACGAAGAAAACTGTGCTTCTCAATTTTTGATAGTGTTTGTAACTACCGAGTTATTGACAGCATTACCCTTCAAACTAGTCAGATTCTGATCTTTGGTGTAGTGAAATCTTATGGTTTTTGGTCAAGTGACTCACCACATCAATTTATTACGCGGTGTGTCAGGGTTGAGTAAGTACTATACACTTTATGTATCTAACAATGCATTTATTGAACAAAAAACTTCTGTATTTAAAAAAAATTTAAAAAATTACAAAATTTGCTTCAAAGTCGAAGTCATATTTTCAGTTTTCTTCCTTGTCATCCTCATCAACTCCTTCCTTTTCCGCGTGCACCATCTTCATCTTGATGGATCTGAAACTTATCAAAACAGTTAATGGGTATTTCTATTCAAAAACCTTACCTTCTTCTTCTTCTACTTTCCAATTTCGTCGAACTCCTCATCATAGTCCCTCATGTCATGAACCTTCTGTAGTCCATGAAAGTCTCCATCAACAATTCCAATGCCTTTGCACTAACATTCACAGAGAATGCCAGCTCACTCCTTCTACTTTTGTCTTCTTCCAGCATCATATCCATTTGTGAAGAGTGCTGCAGATTTTGGCAATGTTGATGTTGGGGTGCTTCTCGTAGTTCATCAAGGCATGATAGTCGTGACAGACCTGAAAGTGAATTTGAAAGTTTTGGACCTTTTTTTGTAACTTACCACGTTCAGATTCAGAACACCTTCTTGAACATGTTCCATCAATGCCGGGTCGATGACTCTGATGAAGAACTCTTTTGTGTGGATGTACAGCACATGGAACCATCATGAGTCCAATTCTCTGCAGGGATTGCTTTGACCTGGCGGAAGTATAACTTTTCAATAGAAAACATACAATAAACTAGACTCACTTTGAATCTCTCATCATCTTTGCAAATATCTCCATTCTTGATTCGGTTCTCAATGATGTTCTTCAAGTCGACAGGATATTGACGGTATTCTTCTACCACGCATTTTGGATGACATCCAGAATGTAGAAGACATCTGGAAAAGAAGTTGATTGAAATTAAAAATAACTTAAAACTGGTGAAAGTCCTAAAATTTCGATTCTTTTTCCCGTTTTTCTGTTGTGTTTTTATCAAAAGAAAACTCACTGTATGATTTGCATTCCTTAAGGAACATAAAAAGAAGAAGAACTCAAAGAAAATCCAGAGCCGGCATGCCTTTAGGACGCCCAAAAGAATATGAGAGGTATGGGAAGGATGGAGAGGGCGGAATTGCCCTTTGTCTGAGTTTCTCGAGGTCACACACTCTTTCTTCTTTGTCAAATTCAGATACCAGATACTACATGACCCTGAAGAAACGCAGACTTTTACGGCCAATCTGTTGATGCCAACTGGCGACCAGAGGGAAGGCAGAGCACTTAGCGAGTTTCGGGGTGCGCACTCTTTTCCATGGTTGTCTGGCCGAATGAAAAATGAAAGTTGATACTCTTGAACACCATCTGCCGGCATGTGAAGGGAGGGTTTGGGAAGTTGGAAGGATTGCGAATACAGGAAGCCATCTGTCAATTAAAAGAGGAAAAGTGGGGTTTTTTACGAACAGGACTCATAACTCGCAAAAAGAGACCATCACGGAAACTGTTAGAAATTATCATATTAGTAAATTCCTTTATCAGATTCTGCTTTTTTTAGCAAAAATGGTGAGTAGGAGGGAGGAGAAGGAGAGTATACAAGATTGACCATGGAAAGTTTCAAATTAAGAAACAAATGATTTATATATATTTTTTTTTCAATAAAATATTTTTATAAAAAAAGTTAATTCACGAAATTTAAATTGGAGTTTTCAAACAACTCTTCAAATTACTTGTGGAAGATCCTTCTTGATGATCCTAGTCTCGTAGCTCTTGATCATTATCGAGTTGACGATGATGGCCACGAACAAGAACTGAGCGTTCTTGTTGATCTTCTTCTAAAAGTAGATAAAAAATAGCAAGGTTACTTCAAAGTTACTATGAACTCACCTTTTTGGCGGTGCGCAAGTTGTTGATGACCAGCGGCTCTCAGGCGGACTTGGAAGAAGGAGACATCTGAAAACAAACTTTTATGCCACTTTCACGTCTTTTTTATAACACGAACCTATCCCAGCATCTAGCATTTCTTCTTCAAAACTTCCACATCTATGTCTGCGCTTCTTCTTGCTGTTTCTACCTCCTGTCTCCATTCGGGAAACGGCGTGCCTGCAATCACCAGTTCAAGAGAGATTAGTCGCTGTAAACCGTACCAGTTGGACTTTCTGTGCCTCGAGTTCAACGAACTCATCATTCTTTGAACGGCGAAGGCGACGAGTTGGAAGCTGGAGCTCTGGAGCGAGGAGCAAGAAAGAACAGAGTTCTTGATCTTGACCAATTCGTTCTGTGTAGGAGAAGGGTTTTCTTTAAAAAAGGAGAAAGGCTAACTAGTTCATTTTTTAAAGCCTAATTGCATGTTCTATGAAGTCAACTGACAGATCTTAGCACGCTGATCAACGTTTCAGTTTTTTACTTTTGCTGAATGATCTTCTTAAGAGCACTTTTGGGCGCTCAAAATCACGAAAAAGCCCAGAATCCCATGTTTGAGGACCTATTTGGAGGAGTTCCTAGCGGTCAACAGACAATCGAAATATCGGAAAAAATAGAACTGAACCGTTCCTGTTAACTCTGATAAAATTCTGGCTAATTTCGAAAGCAATTCATTTTTTCACTTTTTTTCCAACCAAATTTTCTTTGATTTTTGTTCACAGAATTCGCTTGTAATTTTGTAGGATAGATTCTAGAAGTTTAGTTCTATGATATTTTTTATTTCAAATTTCATGAATCATAACACCCTGAAACCCAATCAGCCCTATAATCACTACATGCGTATGGAAAGTGACAAATTTTCGGCGAAATTTACTTTTTTTCCCGATTTTCGATGAAAAGAAAACTCACTCGACTTCGGCACGTCTTCCAATCCATCGAAATCGTCCAGAAATCAATTCAAAATCACGAAAAACAAGAGTAAACTCAGAGAAATCGGGAACCGGTCTTCATCGGAAGACCCAATTGATGTAGAAAGAGAGGAAAGGGAGGGTTACACGTGGCTCGATTCTCTCACAAACATCTGTTGGCAACCCTCCAAGGTCGCACGCTCTCTTGCAATGAGTGCAGAGACTACACTGGCTTGTAGAAGCGCAGACATCAAGTGCGAACGTGTGGCAAAAGTGTCCTTCTTTCTCCACAGACCAATCAATTCTACTCTAGCCTTCTCTGCGTCTCGACAACCGACAAAACTCAAACATCGCCGTCCTGGTTTTTGTCCGTACACTGACACAAATAAGACCTAGTGAATCGTTTTGAACTTTGGTATTAACCCAGTTACTATAGGTACGCTGGAGTTCCGACCTTTTGAAAAAGAGTGTCGAACAAACCGTTATTTTTGGATTCGCTCTACCGGGGATTTCCGGTGGAGAAAAATACACAACGAGGGAACCTGCTACCGAGAAGATATTTGGTATACAAACAAAGTGCCCTGAAGGATTTGACTCAACTTTCTTAAGACGAATGATGTGAAAACTACACTGGTGTTCTAGCCACGACGGTCCAGAAATCGTGGGAGCGTGAAAGAACAAGAAATAACGGAAAGTGGACTCCCTTTCTTATTCGATTCAAATTCGAAGAATTTCTGACTAGCTTCTAAAAAGAACTTACCATAAGCTGTGAATCCAATGAATTATTCATTTTTCTTTCAGTAACTTGACTAATTTACCGATACTGGGAATGCGGTAAATAAGTTGATGTTTAGGAAAACTATCAAAAAATTTGAGCTTTGATCGTGATAGTGATAACACTGAGATGACAATTGGGCTTCCTAGAAGCTAACAGAAACAATGATGTTTGAAGTATAAACATCACTTGCAACAAAAAGCAACTTTGGGATTTTTTATTAGAGGAATTGTAGGCATCTTTTTCACCACACACGTGGGTATGGGACAACAGGGTGTGGATTGAGTCGTCGGTATTCATATGGATGAAGGTCGGGTGGTGGTCTGACTGGTTGAGCATCGACAGGAAGACTGTTGATCATGGAGTCACAGCACGTGGGGCAAAGGCAACAGATGATGGCTATGATGGCAATAATAGCACCGACAGCAACAAAACACAAAAGAGCAAATTCGAGCATCCCGATTAAGGAATCGTCCATGGCCTGAAAATTATGTCACGTCAAAGAGGAAAGACCAACGTTTCGAAATTTGGGAATGAAACGCGAAAAGAACAGAAAGAATGATAAACCAGCGGGGAAAAGGTTTCGGAGGGGTGTCGATTCGATTCAATCGAACCGTTTTATGTCTTTTTTTCCGTTCGGCTTTCCTCTTCCCGCCGCACACTATTCGGCGCTCTGTTTGCGAAAGACTGAAGGAAAAGAGAAACGCCGAGTGAAAAAAAATCGATGGGGAGAGCTGACGTGGAAGCGAACGGGGAAACCATTTACACACACACCGACCGAATAGAATGTTTCGGGGGCTTATATACAAAATTTCAGGCCATTCCATCAAAAATAACAGCCATATCAAAGACATCAAACAAATATGTCACAAAGCGCATGAATCACGGTTTCTCAAATGATCAATGACCAATTTTTTTGTTCGAGCTTTGCATCTTTCCTAGTGTTTTTTTATTGAAAAGAAACTACAAGAAACTACAAACACCAAAGGTTTTCTTTTACCTGAAACTAAAGATAAGAATATGATTCAATAAAACGGACGGATTGAGTGGTTTTCTAAACAATAAACTATTTTTTCATCCTAAAAAAGGAGACCCGATATGTTTAAGATATGTTAAACGTGAGAAACAACACTATTGATTTGGAAAACGCACTGTTTGCATAAGAATGGGCGACGAGAAAGGGAAAGGACTCTCGAGAATGAAACATACGAAGTTTGAACGGTTCGAAGTTAGATTTGTTTGGTTCCTTTGCACGAGATTTGGTTCAAAACCAGTATTCGGATAAACGAAGACTTATATAAAATTGAAAATAAAGTAAAATAAATGCGTACAGCGTTTCCTTACATTGATAGATATTCAAATGTTGCAAATACAAGTTGGATAATAATACACAAGTGACTCATGAGATAGTAACGTAGGAATAATGTGCTACTGACTGAAGGTTTCCGGACTTTTGATTAGAGAAATCCATTTCGATACGTCGCCTCTGTTCTCAAGCAGAAATAGTTGATTCTTGCAGGATTGTTCTGTTCCAGAGGAACTTCGACTTTGTCTCCCTCCATTTCAGGGTTTCTCATAAAATCGACGATATATCTCCCCGAAACGGTCAAGTACTTTGGATTCTCAGTTTTGCGTACAATCTCCTTTGTTTTATTTCCTATTGGAATCGTTATTGAGTATGGTGCCATGTGGGGTTCAGGACTTCCACATTGGTCCACTGAAAAATACCCAATGTTTCCAATAAGACGAGTCGAAAACCTTACCAACACCACACGCAGACACCATTTGAACTACAATTGTGATTTTCATAATATTTTGATGAAAACTGGGTCCCCTCGAAGCCAACAGAAGCGATGATTTTTGCATTATGAACAGCAGTCTGGCTATGCTTCTCAGTTTCTCTACCAATTTATACAATTTTTTCGAATTTCAGTTAATTTTTGGCTTTTTTTCCTTTTAAAAACTATATTTGAAACAATTGTCATCTTCTCCAGGAGGAGTACACGGCGCGTGGCCGAGGATTTGCATAAATGTAAACAGTTCGAAGCGCACCGGCAGTGTCCCTTTCCTCCACCGCTGGCTTTCCCCGGTTTCCTCCACTATGTCTTCGGCCTCTGCGCTTCGGCGTTGTGTCGGGCCGGTGGTGTAGTGGTAACACACTTGTCTTGTGATGTTCCTCCCCTCAGCTCGTCTATGACCCTACGCAAGACAAGAGATCCCGGGTTCGATTCCCGGCAGGTCCAAATGTTTTTTCTTCCTTTTCCTTATTCGATTGTTGGTGTTCCTTCCTTCAACCGTGTCGCAGCATGGGAGAATCGTTTTCCCAAGAGGCACTTAAAGAGACGAAACTGATCGCTGATCATTTGATAACCATGAATCATGCGTTTCGCGAGCCCCCCGCTTCAAGTGTCCATTATTATTTATGATATTGCCTGAAAAATTTGTATATATACCCCCAGCTAGAAGGCATTCGGAACAGCCAGTCTGTATGTTTGGACAGTATCAACTATCTACCTCGGCCTTTCCAGCAATTCTGCTCTCCGGATCAAAATAACAATAAAGTTGCAATGTGGATGCCACCATTTCATCCAACATGGACTGCACCTCCATACTCTGACGGTGTGAACACTCCAATGACTGCTCCTCAACAACCGTTCGTTTCTGCCATAAGTTCAGATGATATCGATATGTGGTTCAAACAACTCGAACAACCCTACTTCCCAACTTCATTCTCATCTGCCAATTTGACAAAGCCAATTACTCCTTTTCCACAACCCTATCCTTCATTTTCGAGCCAACCCTACGCGCAATGTGTATGCTCGGAGTCAGCTAAGGAAATCGAAGAGTTGAAGAGACAAAATGCGTTTCTGAAAACACGCTGTGAGTTTCTGGAGCGTACACTTCAGTCAAGAAAACGAGCAGCTGAAGACGTTCCAGAACTAGTGGAACATTCCCAGGAACATGCAACGCGAGAGGTAATGATTACTGGGTGACCAGAGTTAGTCAAACTTGTGTAGATTTCAGATTCTCACCAACAAGAAACTCCCCGCAGACTTCAACGATGATACAATTGTTGCTGAAGTTCACTTGAAAGAGCTCGAAATTGAGAGAATTCCAGGATCAGTTACTGGTTTGTGTCTTTCAATAGATCTTCTTTAGATATTCTTATTTTAGATAGCCCGAAAGTTTACGCTGGAGATATGAAGCGATTCAGAAAAGGACAATGGGCCAATGACAACATCATTGACTACTCTCTATTCCAGCTTATGTACCAACATTGGCATCCAACACAGTAAGAAATTCCATTTGATATGTTCTTGACGTTCTTTTCTTTCAGATTTGAAACCACTCATGTGTTCAACAGCTTGTTCATCGCCAGTCTCCGACGGAACTTCACTGAAAAAGATTTTGCATGCACAAGGTTCACTGAAGATATGCCAGTGACTGAAGCCCTTCATGAAAACGTCGGGAACGTGTTGAATTATCAAGTTGACGTCTTCAAAAAGGATATACTTGTGATTCCGGCATGTTTGTCTAGCCATTGGGTCCTGGCTGTAGCCTTGAATCCAAGGAATGCGCTTCTCCCAGGAAAAGTTTGCACTCTTGTCATTTTCAACTCGCTTGAAAAAGACAAGAAAAACAACCGTCACTTGACGGCACTGATCCGAGAGTACCTCTGTGCCATGTTTGAAAAGACAAAGAGGGTTGGAGGAAAGTACTTTGAGTCAGAAACCCAGAAGTTCACTGCTGGACAGGTCATTCCTCTTTTTGTAAAAGGACAACCAATCCAAACTAACTTGAACGATTGTGGTTTCTACCTACTACAAAACTTCACGGACTTCTTTACCAAAAATGGATTTAAAGTGATCCTTGAGGTTAGATGAACTCAGCAGGCATACGAATCTGAGTGTAATCATGTTCTTTGTAGGAATTGGAGAAAGCTGATTGGTCAAAAGTGGCACCACAAGCAAGCATTGAAGCTCAACAGATGAGAGAATACATTTTGAAGTGTATCCTGAACAACTACGATCAGGATGATAGAGCGCGACTGGGATTTGCATAACTCGAAAACTGTTGTTGTGATTACTTTGCTTCTGCTCTTAATTTCCAATTCGTTTCAAAAAGCCTCGAACCAATAATTATGATTACCTATTATGATACACGCTTTGTTCTAGAACTGGACGAGATCGTAGAAAAAGTATAGGAGATGAGTTAGGATATTTGAAACTCATCAATACGATATGAACAATTGGCATTCGCCTCCTGGTCATCAAGTTTTAAAAACGATTTGTGACTGCGGCTACAAATGTTGAACAAGAGTAATTTGGAGTCACAGAACCACAACAATGAAGCTGATTCCCAAGGTTCTAAGTTGACACTAATCATCGGAACTGGGTTGTCAATCGTAAGAGAACGACAATCACAAATCTGACAACAAGTGCCAAAAAGAACACAATAGGGAAGCAATCAGCATTCAAAGTTATCTATTTGGGAAACGAACCTCGCATAAGCCATTGAAAAAATTGAATTTCTTGACCAATTCGTTGATTTAGTGATCTTGATGATCGAGCAATCGGTGTATCGAAATAGACAGAGTTGAAGATTATTTTCTCACAATTAGAATCCACGGCACGGACCACAATTCTGACCATTGGAATAGTTGATCAATTTCATCGCAATCTTCGTATTAAGACAGACTCTCTGAGAAAATTCAACTTTTTTGAGGTGACCGGGAACAATTTTTGACAGTAGCTTGGATTCTGTTCATAACTTGGTTATAGACGTCCCAGAGGGTCT
>LR538463.1:128606-172740 GCA_900883565.2 Caenorhabditis panamensis | reverse complement strand
CAGGCCTTCTGATACCAAACCTTTCTTTGTTAGATGTCCTACGATTCAAACTTACTGAAAAAAACTGATGCATGTTTTTCATTTACTCACGTTTGTCGAAATATGTAATTACGCTATTTTGCAACGAGTAGTGTTTTGAATAATAGAGAAACTAGAACTCAGCAGGTATAGCTGTAGCAACACTCGTTGGAAAAGTCATGTGTTTTGGGGAAGGAGATGAGCAAAAGATGGTCTTGAGATGAGGAAAATTATAAGATGACATGTGAGCATTAGGGCATACCACTGATCATTTATACTGGGGGCAGAAAAGTGCAAAAAGATGATGGAAAGATCCAATAGTGCATTTTGTAGCATGTCTAGTCATCCTTGTTCTTGGCTCTGGTTGTTTTGCGGTCACATTTTCATTGTTTTTTTTGCGGATCTCATCCATAACCAGTGTTTGCATCTTCCGATACACATCTCTCTTGACGCCCTATAATTGAAAAAGTTATTTTCTATTCTAAAAAAAAAGCAACTACCTTGATAGACTTCGTCAGCAGATTTGGGTGTTGGAATTTCAATGTTTCATATGTAATAGCCTTGTTTTTTCCCTTCGAGCCATTACAAACGAACATTTTCCGCATCATCAATTTGTTCAAACTTGGAAGCACTGCGAGCAATAGCGTATGTAATGCATAGTCATTGTAGTCCTTCGAATCGGTGAAAAACATGTACCGAAACCCCTGAAAATTTGAATTATCATATACTGCAAAAGTTATAAACCTACATTCTTAACTTCGAGAACAAATCTCAAACTTCCAACTGGACGTGTCTAAATCTAGAGACAATGTGACAAACCATGTCTGTTGATTGGAAATTCTTTCCGATCTGAGCATTTTCAGATAGTCAAAGTTCGTTGGTACTCTGAAAGAAATTCAGAGTTTTCATTTGTTGGCAATAGAAAATACCTTATTTCATGCAAAATGCCGGTGACCACTTTCTGTATTGCATTGAAGGATTTGTCAGGGAATTCAATGTTGAATAGTGTGAACTCTTCTTCTCTCGGTAAAACAAATGCTTGTAGACATTTTCCCAGGCTGTCGAGGGCGTTCTTCCCGTGCTCGACTACTTTCTCCATCAGCTCCACCGACAATTCCGTTTTCGGGAGAATTTCCAACAAAAATTTGCATAATATGTCCACAATTGGGGTGTTGTCCGTTGTTTGTTCGAAACTTTTTTTCGAACCAATAGAATGAACCATATCCACACCATTGAGCGATTTGGTTCCAGGAGAGTTGAGGACTATCGAACCGTACATATCCGGCAGAGTGAAATCCGGACTAGCAAATCTCGGAGCATCGATTGTGGTAAAAATGGGTTCTCTCCTTCAGCAATATCCTTGATGCGATCCAAGACATCTTCACTGTGATTTCTGGATACAGCTAGACACGAGAGAGAAGCCGATGATGTTAGAGACGAAGAAATAGAAGACTTTGTTGGAAAAGTCCGTTCCTGGAAAAAAACTGACTGTTAGTTCAACAAATTGTGAATTTACCTCTTTTGTGGAGTTATCTTCATCATGAAAAGCATCATAAAGTCCTGTGAAATCAAATACGCCTCCGGTGATAGGTGTTTTCCCATGAAACCAGAGGAGCAGTTGTATCTCGCGATCCGGTCTCCGCGAGCGAATTTGGAATCTTCCTGTCTTGCTGTCATTAGTCTCGCACTGGCAATGGCACCACAAATCGTCCAACAGTTTTGGATGGAAGTCGTAGATCTTGGTCAGCGGGTGCCTGGTCGTGAAGGTGATCCACGAATCCTCCGCGTTGTCCATGTTCTTATCGTAACAATCCTCCAGATTGAAACGGTGAACTGCTGCGACAGCTCCATTTAGCCGGAAAACCGCGCAGTAGGCACCATTTTTCGAGATTGTGAAGGGGAATGTTATAAGCTCTCCAGAGCGTAGTACTTCACCCCATATGGCCTGCGACTGCCCGTGAACTTCGATCGTCAATCTTCCTGGTTGTCCTCCTTCGACTCTCATTTGAATGAAGCCGATTCCTCCAGTATACTTGATCTCCAGATGACTTAATCCAGGCGGTCGAATGTGTTCTTGTTGCTTGGAGAAGTCAAACATTTTTATCAGTCCTTCGGGAGTATCACGGAAAACATTGTAATCTCCACAAGTCTCTGGGCAAAATTTGAGACGGTGTTTGTTGTCTTCGCAACGCTTGACCGGAGCGCAGTTGAAACGTCCCTCGTCCACTTCAATAAACACATGCTTGATTGGTTCGTTTCCCGAGTTGATGATTGGGTGTGGAATTGTGATGAGGATTGGATAGAGGAAGATGGACAGTTGCTGTAAAACATTCAGTCACAAACACAACTTGTAAAAATTGTTTTAAAAAAAGCAGTTAGGGTTAAACCAAGAAAATCTTGCACTTAAACTAGCTATTCAAGTTTTCAAATTGAACTCACAGGGTACTTTTTTCGTTGTTCATCTTGGGGATCTCTCAGAGAAGAAGAACTTCGATCGAACCTCACGAATCCATCGTCGAAATTGTCTGTTCCGTCATCATCTCGTGCGTATTCGTTCGAATAAGTGGCAGGCGGGCTGTTATATGGTCCGAAATCAATAGAAGTGTGGAAGGCACTTTCCAAAGCAACCACTGACTTCACTCTTCTTCGTTTTTTGGGAGTCGCCAAAGGTGCTGGATCGAGCAACTCGATGACTTCGATGATCTGAAAAAATTCATGTTGTAGTACAAAAGGGGTACACTTTCTTCCAAAAATGCAAAGCATATTTTACATTTCACTCTTCACTTTGACTGTTGATTTCAGTTTGTGAAAATGATTTTTTAAAAGCAGTACAATAGTTTTGTTTGTTCAGCATATGTAAAAAGTGCTGTGCAAATTAGTGCAGGAAGTATTAATGTAAATTGAGAGAAAAGTATTTTTTTTTTCATGCTTCAAAAACACGACTTTGTTGGTAAGTTGCAGAGAAAATAGAGAAATGTTGTAGATAATCTGGCAAGCGATATGAACATTGGCTCGAATTTTTGAAGGAGCTGAATTTACCTTCCAAAACCTCATCGAGTCGTCATTGATACCCGATAAAACAATCTCAAACCGTCTGTAGCACTCTGCTTCCTGTCGTCTTGTCAGAACTCCGCTAGGCACATCCGGGAAATCATCCTCGGAGCTCCATTTATCCGGAAGACCACGCAGTAGGCACCATTTTTTGAGATTGTGAAGGGGAATTTTATAAGCTCTCCAGAGCATAATACTTCACCCCATATGGCCTGGGACTGCCCGTGCACTTCAATCGTCAATCTTCCTGGTTGCCCTTCTTTGATTCTCATTTGAATGTTGCCGATTCCTCCAGTGTACTTGATCTCCAGATGACTTAATTTAGGCGGTCAAATATCTTCTTGTTGCATGGAGAAGTCAAACATTTTTATCAGTCCTTCGGGAGTATCACGGAAAACATCGAAATCTCCACAACTCGCTGGGCAAAATTTGAGAAGCTGTTTGTTGTCTTCGCAACGCTTGACCGGAGCGCAGTTGAAATGTTCCTCGTCCACTTCAATAAACACATGCTTGATTGGTTCGTTTCCCGAGTTGATGATTGGGTGTGGAATTGTGATGAGCATCGGATACAAGAAGATGGAGAGTTTCTGTAAAACACTCAGTTACAAACACTATTTTCCAAAACTATTGGAGATTCAGTTTTGGTTGAAACAAGAAAATCTTGCACCTAAACTAGCCAGTCAAGCTTAGAAACTCAACTCACGGGTTTTTTTTAATTGTTGCTGCTCCTTAGAAAACTCGAATCCTGATGAAATTATCTATTGAAATGGAAGAGATTCTCTGAAGAAACAAAAAATTAGCATGCTAAAACAATATCAAATGATAAAACTGGAAGAAAGAGCAAAGTAAACGAAAGGAAAGTATGCATCGGCCGAAGAAACGATTGTTGACACGAATGACTAGATTTTATTGTAAAAGAGTTGTCATGGTGTTTGCGGACTTGTGTGTTTTTGCGTACAGTCTTGGGTGGTGGCGATTGATTCAAATTTTCGTTGAATGATTCTCGAGCATTTTCGAAGATTTGGAGTAGAAAAATTGACTCTGCATAGTTCTCTTTGGCAACCAATAACTGCCAAAGAGAGAAAAAGAGTCAGTGAGACCGACAGCCAATAGAAAATCTAAAATGCGTGGAAAGAAGAGGCAAGTATTAGAAAATCTATGTATGATTGAGTGCAAGAGAGAGACAACTTGGTCTAATAAGGGTTAGAAAATCATTAACGGCCTGCGGGAAAACAAAAATTTCAGCTACTCGGTTCAAAAATTCAGTTTACAATTTTGTTTGGATCATTTTTCTCGTCGACACTATTGTCAATCATCTGTTTCTCATTTGCTGTCTACTTCAACGCGTTTCTCTTGTTTAGCCTCCGCCAATTTTCGCCGTTATCTAGTCCCAGTACAAAACAGAGTCAACTTTGAGAATGTCAAAAAAGTTTTGAAGAAACAAGTAAATATCTGAAGTTTTATTCATAGGTTACAAACATAAAACTGAACAGTGCACAAATTGCAATCAATCAACAGTTACTCATACAATTGAAGCGAATATGTAAGAATACTGAATACGACAATAAAATAGACAATTTAGTCATCGAAATATGAGATCCTGTTCAGAATCTAGTTAGGGATTGGAGGACCCGATGTGCCTTGACCGTCAGAACTATCCATGACTTGAAGTTCGATATCTTCATATCTTCTCGAGTAAACAGGAATCGGGGCCGTCACCTCTTCACCGATAAGTTTTTTTGCAATGCTGAACAGTCCGACTGTGCACTCCTGGTGGCGGGTGAGTTCTATGCTCGTCTCGGGAGGTCCATCCGGCATTGGCATTGTCATGTGCACCGGCACACCATTGCACGGTTCTTCGTATTCCACTGAAAGAACGTTGGGTTCAAACTTTTTAAAGCCATGATTGACTCACCTGTTCCGACAAAGTTGATAGCGAATCCGAAATACTTGCCGGTCAATTTGTGCCTGGCCATCGTTGACTGGACGCCTCCGTACCTCATCCAACTCATCTCGTCTTTCATAAACTCTTCAAACGAATTTTCCAGGAAGTGGGAGAATCCGCCATTGAAGTTGTGGAAGTACAGGACGAGTGGGTGTCCATCATCTCTCAGTTTCAATGCCAGTTTGTAGAGGAGCAAATCTGTTCTGAAAAGCAGAAATTGTTGCAGTGCACACACTTTGCAGCAACTTACTTGTATTTTCTGGTACCCAATGTCACCAGCACTGGCAGCTTTTCACAAGTGCTTCTGTCAATAACTCTGATCATCACCGATTCGGGTTCGATTGCGCCAGCCACACTTTTCAGATAGCCGAAAGTTCGAGTTGTGATTGTGGTGAGGAACTTCTCGCGGGCAAAACTTCCCTCGTTTTCTGTAAATTACATTCACTCAATATCTGAAATTCTCAAGGCAAACTCACTTCTGAAGTAGGTGACAGTGAATAGCTTCAGACGCTCCGCAAACTTCTCCGGTTGACCTTGATACGTAGAATTGAGTGCAAACGCCGCAAACTGTTTGGCGACGAAATATGCGCCACCTTTGAACTCTTCCACCTTCCTCGGATCCAGTACCTGCTCACTTCCAATGCATCTGGCTCGCTCTCTCAGAAATGTTCCATAGTATGTTCCCAGTTTGCACTTTCCTTCGGCAATGAATGGAAGACCGACGAGTTCGCCCCTGTCCAGTGTAAATTGCATCAGATTTTTCTCAATTTCTTCGATCTAAACACGAATCAGTCACAGATAATCTCCTTGGAAGTTTTTCTTACGTTCAGAGCCAGCGACACGTTTCCCACTGAAGTATCGGTTACCGGGATTTCGTCTTCATATGGTCCATAAATCATCCGATGGATGTATGTCATTCCAATATTGTACGGGTTGATATGGATCGGGCCGTCTGGACCTTGGAAGTCATTTGCTGAAAAATAAAGATCAGTTTGATCCAAGAAGCAAAGCACTCACTGCGCAATTCTTCAATGTTCTTGTTGAGAACAGTCATGAACATCTCGTCGAGAATCTCGTCGTCTTCGGCGTCACGTACTTCTCCGAGAGCACAGCTGATGGTCAAGTTGTCTCTGAAGGAGATTTTTGCGAAGAGGCCTCGAAGTGCGGATTCTGGAGCGGGTTCAGGTGTGTAGGGGGTCATGACTGGAAAGAAAAGGAGATTAGAATTGATGAATTGGAACGGAAAAACACGGAGAAAAGCTAAAGAAAGCGGGAGAGAAGCGATGAACAGCGTTAGAAATCGATACAAAGCAATAGAAAGCAATAGACATCGGAAAAACTAGCAAGAAATCGAAAGAAAACAATGGCGCAGCACCGGAAGAGACGAACGAAACAAATGATGACAATTCAACGACAAGAGTGCGGAGTGACGTCATCACGCACCGCTCTGGCGCAAAAAAGACAACACTGGCGCACTTTTTGAAGGCGCGTGGCGCGTCGCCCATCTTCTTCTCGTTTTTGCATTTTTTATTGCTCCTGTTCAAAAATCAGTAATGAATGAATGGAAATTGTGGTATATGTGAGTTAACTGAGTTTCAGTCACCAGATGGGAAGAGATTCTAAAGAATTCCGCTACCTGGTCTGGAGAGAAAGGGATGTGGTTCCCTCTACCGAGTTCTATTTGGATAGGAAACCCGCGAATAGCGGGTAATCGAGTACCCGAATGATTCTATGAAGGAGAAACGGATGGTATGCGTGCTAAGTGTCACTGATATCTTGCTGGACATGTTCAACTTTGAGAAATACTCACTCTACCTGAGACCGCAGCCGGATCCGTGGTAATTGGAAAATCCTCTCTTCTAATCCCAATAAGAAAACTGGATGTGTTGCGCATGTATGGCTGGGAAGTATTTGCACGGTCCCGAAGTGATACGCGTCAAACAAAAAAGGTCACAGGTGGACAACTGGAGACGAATTTGACTTTGAGTTGAATTTCAAGGATGTCATCATTACCAGAGCAAACTGGCAGAAGACCTGGGAATCTGGCCAGTCCGTCGTTAGTATTCTTTTGGGCAGTTGTCTTCTGCGTAATATCAACGTTTTCTCTCCATGTCGCTTGTTTCTTCTACCTAGGCAGTTTGTCATCTTGCCCATTTTCCCGCAGTTTTTTGTCACTAGGATTGATAATTCTCGAAGTCTAACAAATTTAACTGAACAATGCAGGTTTCGCAGCACAATTCATACCGGATTATTGTTGTTGAGACAGTTTTGCAGTTTTCGCAGTTTAAAAACGTAAATGTTTGGTTTTTTCTAAGATTGAGATACCCCTTCTGCTCTAAAAGTTCCGATAATCACGATCTGCTCTTAAAAATTATGTAATTCTCGGAAAATTCCTTCAAAAACCGGTGGAAACGAGTGTGTGTTACCAATAAACACACCATAGGGTTAAAGGCGCATTCCATTTTGTGGTCGGCGGGTCTTGCCTGGACACAGCTGAAGAGACGGCCAGACAGTCAGTCAGTGCGCCGAAAACTTTTGGGCCTCCATTTTGTTTTTTATATTTTTCACTTCTTTTTCCACCATTTTTAAAGAAAAAAGGCGTAAACTGTAGAGAATTTCATGCTCTTTCTTATTTCCAGCGTATATTCAGTAGAACTCTGAAGGATTTGCCCGAAAATCTTGTTTTTCGTTAGGTAAAAATTTTAGTTTTCCAAAATAAGTTTGAAAAGAAAATTTTGAAAATAACACGGATTGACTGACCTTTTTTTTCGATATTGTTTTCTGGGTTCTCTATAATTCTCTTTTTTACAGAATCGGAAAACTTGCGAAATGTCTTCAAACCCCACCAACACCGAGAGCCAACGTCAAGTCGAGCCCGAATCGGAATTAGAGGAACATAGAGAGGGTGCTTCAGTCCCCATCACACAGGAAGCAGGAATCGAAGTTGCCGATGGTCAGTTTGGTTTTTTTGCTTTTTAGAGCCTAGAAACGTGGTTGTTAATCTCTTTCTGATATCTGAACTGATTTTTCCAGAGAGTAGCAAAGTTCGTCATCAGCTTGAACAATTGAGAAAATATTTGGAGCATGAAGAAAAAATGGAGCAGTTGAGAGAGCAGTTAGCTGCTCTCCAGGCGGAAATTGCAAAAAACGAAGAGGAATGCAAACTTCTCGCAGACAAGCTAATTGCATTCTATTCAACATTTCGACTTTTTCCGAAATAAATCAGCTTGAGTATACTCTACAGATTTCTCAGTTTACCTTACATACCAAAGCTATTTTTCTGATTCCTAGAGCCGTTCGAATGAGACTGTTCTAATTTTCTAATTTTGTAGTTCACTATAAAGTTCAGTCTCCGTTTTAGCACTTGTGGATGAAGGGTTAATACCGTGCAAGCTGAATGTAGAATCTCGTATCACTTCTGATCAACCTCCATCTTGTCTTTCCCACAAATTATAATTGTTATCGGGCCAACAACTCGTTTGTCTACTTTTCTACTTGCATATGTATTCTGTTTTGTTTACATTCAATTTCGCCGATGGAGCTAATAGGGATCAAAGGTAATTTATTGGTTGACGAAATTGCGAATTCTTACAAGGCTTTGTGGTTACTTGTGGTTATGAGGAAGAATTATGTGGAATTGGAAATAGGAAATAACATTGGAACAATGTAGTGAAGCGAAGATTAGATGTCGTCAGCGTTTATGTTTTGATCCTCCTGATCCTCCTGAGCAATTTGAATCCCTGGGAAAATGTTGGGGTAATGCTGATGGAAAACTTGGTATTGGTTGTAATCCATAAGCGCCATGACTGGTGGACGTGAGGAGACTGGGATTGCAGGAACCCATGGATTCGAGAGGATTCTCTCAACGGTGAATGCAAGCGATTTGGCTTGATCCTGAAGGTATTTGATGATGATGTCCAGGATTTCGTTTTTGTGTAAATTAACTCTGAAAAGAAATGCTATTGTTTGAATAGGTGATGCAAAATCTTACGTCTGGCTTAGGTTTTTGGAAATAATAAATTCCTGGAGATCTCTGTACAAACTTTTCTCTCTGTTTTTACACTTTTGATATCTAGGAAGGGACACACTTTCCGTATTGCTATCAGAATTGGAAGAAGGATCACTTGAGCTAGGAATCTTACCAGTCACCACTTCGACGGTTTTCGCAAGGAGTTTATTCAATCTGAAAAGAAAATGATTACATGGAAACAATGTGAAAAGTTTGCCTACTTTTCAACAAGACTAAATGATCTTGGATACATAGAAGGTCATCGGAAGGTTTTTGAATCCGTACGATTGTAAATCTAAAACGTGTTGAAGGACATGGTCCGGCGGCCAATCATCACACCCCTCACACCATTTCCGAAAGTAAGGAGGACTGGGTCAGCTACACGTAGGGCAACCAACTGGTGCAGAAATTCAATGGTCTGATTGTAAAAACCTGATCGCTCAGTTAGCCCTCGTTTCCTGTTGCCAGTTGTGTTTTCCAATTTCTTATGTTTGTCTTTGTTTTTGGTGATTTCTATGATTTTTGCTCAGTTTTTCATCACTTTTTTATTTTCTTCGTTCTACTTGTGAATTTATGTTTTCCAGATGTTGCCTTCCGATCCGACAAAGCAGGAATCAGAAAAACTCAAAATGAAGCACAAAAGCGTTGGTTCTCACGATGTTTTTGTCTGTTTAGTGGTGTTTTTCAGGCGATTTCCGATGCACAGGAAAATCAAGAAAGCGAGCATTCAAATCATCAACCCCAAACCCGAATCAAACGTCCACCAAATAGTTACTGGCTGTTTTGGAAAGCGAACCGGGAAAGAATCGGAAAGGAAAGAGGAACGAACGTTGGAATAACTGCCGCTTGTGGAGAACTGTGGAAATCAATGAGTGATGAGGAAAAAGCTCCGTATGAGGCTGAATCGAAAAAACTCCGGATGGACTTTGATAAGGTTACTTATTTTGATATTCCAGGAAACAGAGTAACAGAGTCAACTTTTTTCAGGCACACCCAGGTCACAAATTTCAATCGAAAAAGCGACGCCCAAAACGCGCCAACAAAATACCAGAAACCCAAGAAGAATGGGAGATAGAACGTCAAAAGGATCCTGCTTATCACACGTATCTGGTTAGCTTTTTGTAGTTCAATAAAATCTTTTAAAATGCTCTTTTGCAGAAAAACCTAGCTCTCCATGCATTGCGAGTAGGCCACAAAGAAGACAATGCGGAAACTCTTGAGGTTACTAAAGGAGCAGGAAAAGTTAGTGAATGCCATCTGAGTAACCAAATGCATGGAAATGGAAAACAGCAAGTGAAAAGCCTGATGCCTAATCAGTACAATCCCACTTGTTATCAGGTTAGTGAACCCTCAAATGTATAGTTTTCGACACTCATCATGGCTATTTTCAGAGATTTCAGTACCCCACAGGCCAGTCCACTTCAAGTGCGGTTCCATTTGGTTATCCAACAAACAACTATCACCATAACCCCAATTTCTACCAGCAATACACTCAGTTTGCTGGTTTTGTGGCACCCGGACAAGGTTCTGCTTCAACATCAGCTACATGTTCTTCCTACTACCCTTGGACCCCCGAATCAGCGGTTTCATCTTTGAATACTCCGCTAAACCAATATCCACCAATCACATCTGCCACATACTACAATAGAAATCTGTACCAACATCCCACACAGTTTGCTGGCTATGTGGCACCGGAACCCACTCGCTCTGGATCTATGGAATCAGTAACATCATCTTCCGGCTCTTCTGCATACCGCTGGAACCCTCAATCAGCGGTTTCGACATCTACAACTTCAATGATCCAGCCTCTACCAATCACGCCTGCCGTACACTGCACTCCACATCAACACCAACAACCTCGCCCTCCGTCTTTGGAATCAGCTACTTCCACTGGATCATCTGAACTGGATTCTATCCTTGAAACATCTCTAGAATTAGCTGCTGATCTCCAATTGCAAAATTCTCCTATGAATTTGCTAGTCAGATCCCCTGAACCCTTCGATGCAACACAGGCTGGGATTGAAGAATTCGACAGAATTCTTCGTGACTATCAACCCTAGTACTGTGCGCATGGTTTTGAACCCATATTATTTCTGTTACGTTGCACAATGATTTGTATATCTACTCTGTTCTGCATTCATGACTTCACAATCTCTCTCTTCTCTCTCTCTCCGCTATCCTTCAAAAGTTAAATATCGACATTTGATTGAAAAATTTGTCAGTTCTAATACTTCAAGAATAAAGTTTTCGATGTCTTCTCAACGAAGGAAGATGGAACTGAAAATCTGGAGATGTGCGGTTGGAATCAAGTGGTCACGCCCTTTCCCAATCCCCCATTCCTTGAAAAGTTAGATAAAAAGTAGTTTTTGGAACCATTTGATAGAGAATTTTATAAGCTTCAATTCTCTAATAATAATGTTTTTGATATCTCTATCGAGAAAAGCATGACAAATCAAAATTTGAATATGAGCGGTCGATGTAGAGTGGCCACGCCTTTTCCAGTCCCCCATTCCTTCAAAAGTTTGATAGCGAATAGTTCTTAGAGTCATTTGATAGAGAATTTTATCAGCTTCAATTCTCTAATAATAATGTTTTTGATATCTCTATTGCGAAAAGCATGACAAATCAAAATTTGAATATGAGCGGTCGAGGTAAAGTGGCCACGCCTTTTCTAATCCCCCATTCCTTCAAAAGTTAGGTAGTGTGTAGTTTTCAGTGTCATCGAATAGGAAATTTTATCAGCTTCAGTATTCTAATAATAAAGTTTTTTAAAGCTCTTTGCAATCTTCAGTGTTTGCGCCAAAACTGTGGAGGAAAAGAATTTGTTGAGTTTCAAATAAATGAAGTTCCTATAGACATCCAATTGAATGATTCAGCATTGAATTGAAATACTGAAATAAATGAGATGGGAGACCTTTCAAACACATTTTGTATAAACACTGCTTTATTTGAAACTATAAAAACATAACATAAGAATCATATACATTTATTCACAATGACTACAGAACATGATGACGGAGAGCTAATATGGGTGAATGCTTTCTTTGTTTTCATCATCATATAGAACGGGGTTTTCGATTCTCGCAAGAAAGTTATTGTGAAGAAGGTTCCAGAATCGTTCGATGAGTGACTGGAGATTGCGATGAAGGGGAAAGATGCGAAGAAGTGGATGGCGAAAGGGGCATCTGGAAAACAGGCAAGTTCTTGGGTTCGAAATAGCATATCGCGCTGAACGAACCTTATTGTTGATCCAATAGTTTGAATTTGGCAGGGTTTATCCATTCTACTTCTCAGCAGAGGAAGAATCCGTAGTTGGATTGAACGGACCTGAAATATCTAGTTTGTATCAATCTCAGTTTTGCCTTTGTTTAGACCGAATTTTCAAAACAAAAAACTCACGTTTCTGCTTTGTCGAAAAGTGTTCCGTAAACTCAAACGGAGCCATCCAAAAAAGGGGAACTACAGCAATATCAAAAGCCGGTCTTCTCTGAAGACCCAAAAAGTGTTGAAGGAAAAGAGACTGAGCTAGCCGGCGCTCGCTCTCGTCTTTTTCCACAAACTGTCTGCCAGTCTCTTCGCGCCTCACACTCTTTTTATCTTGAGCGTCTGGCTGATGTGAAGAGATACCAGAGACTATACGGGCCTGTAGAAACGCAGACTTTTATGATCAATCTGTTGACGCTATCTGGCGACCGAAAAGAAGGGGTATTGCGGAATTTTGTGAAGAAATTTGGTACCGCACGTAATACGAAAAAATTCAAAGTAAAACAAAAACTTCAAAGTAAAACAAAAAAAAAAGCCCGTTCAAAGTAAAACAAAAACTGCACAGAAGCATAAAGACACAGTAGCGAGCAGAACATTAGAGAGAATGGGAAAAATGAGCCACTGTCAGACAATGTTCAGGTAAATCTACATACTTTGGAAACTTTTTACAACATGTTTTACTTCATGAGAAGTTACAGCTAGTAGAAGTTGAAGAGGTAAATGCACTGCCCCTTCTAGCGCTGCGAGGATCCGTCGTAGAGACAAATAGTTAACTATTAAATTGTAGAGCATAAAAAGTTGTTTTACTTTCGAACAATACTGGTTTGATGCCTGTTTTCCCGATCGAGATACAGCTAGTGGAAGTTGGAAAGGGTAAATGCATGGTTACTCGACTTCTAGCGCTACGAGGATCCGTCGTAGAGACAAACAGTTAACTATAAGATTGTAGAGCATGAAAAGTTGTTTCATTTTATCAAAAAACTGGTTTGATGGTTATATTCGCGAATGAATTACAGCTTGTGAAAGTTGGAATGGGTAAATGCATGGTTACTCGATTTCTAGCGAAGTTCGGAGCCGTCGTAGAAACAAGTGGTCAACTATTGAGTTGTAGAGAATGAAAAGTTGTTCGTTTTTTGCATAGAACTGGTTTGATGGTTATATTCGCGAATGGATTACAGCTTGTGGAAGTTTGAGAGGGTAAATGCATGGTCACTCAACTTCTAGCGATGTTCGGAGCCGTTGTAGAGACAAGTGGTCAACTATGAGATTGTAGAGCATGAAAAGATGTTCCTTTTTTGCATAGAACTGGTTTGATGGTTATATTCGCGAATGGATTACAGCTTGTGGAAGTTTGAGAGGGTAAATGCATGGTTACTCGACTTCTAGCGATGTTTGGAGCCGTCGTAGAGACAAGTGGTCAACTATTAAGTTGTAGAGCATGAAAAGTTGTTCCATTTTATTAAAAAACTGGTTTGATGGTTATAATCGCGAATGAATTACAGCTTGTGGAAGTTTGAAAGGGTAAATGCATGGTCACTCAACTTCTAGCGATGTTCGGAGCCGTTGTAGAGACAAGTGGTCAACTATGAGATTGTAGAGCATGAAAAGTTGTTTCCTTTTGACAAAGAACTGCTTTGATGGTTATATTCGCAAATGAGTTACAGCTTGTGAAAGTTGGAGAGGGTAAATGCATGGTCACTCGACTTCTAGCGATGTGAGGAGCAGTCGTAGAAACAGGTGGTCAACTATGAGATTGTAGAGCATAAAAAATTGTTTCATTTTGACAAAGAACTGGTCTGATGGTTATATTCGCGAATGAGTTACAGCTTGTGAAAGTTGGAGAGGGTAAATGCATGGTCACTCGACTTCTAGCGATGTTCGGAGCCGTTGTAGAGACAAGTGGTCAACTATGAGATTGTAGAGCATGAAAAGTTGTTTCATTTTTGAGCAATATTGGTTTGATGCCACTCTTCACAATTGAAATACAACTAGTGAAAGTTGAAGAGTAAAATGCACTGCCACTCCCATTCTAGCGCTGTGAGTAGCCGTAGTAGAGACGAGTGGTTACTTACTAAATTGTACATAGAGCATAAAAAGCTTTTTTTATTTCCAAACAATACTGGTTTGATGCCTCTTTTCCCGATTGAGATACAGCCAGTAAGAATTGAACATATAATTCACTAGTCAGTTGCATCGTCTTGCCCTTGCTAACTCTAGTTTTCCAAAACAGTTCTTAATGATCCAAGGATGTTGTTTTGCAACCGGAAATCCGGACCAATGATTGAAAAGTAAAAGTGTTGAGAATATTGTAATGTTATTTATTCATTCAAGGTTTAGAAAACAAAGAGCACAAAACACAAAAACTGGAAGAAAATAATAGGAATAGAAAGATTTGGAGTTGAGTTTTAGGGATTTAACTAGATATTAGATCGAAAGAGACGGTTTCTCATTGTGGCGAATTGTCTTCTGATGGTGGGCGCATCGAGTCCTAATTCCTCAACAAGCATGTCCATGTGCTCCTTCCCGGGATAGACAACTTTTTCGAACGCCTTCTTCATTTTACCTTCCTGCTCGTCGGTGATCGGTTGATAAGCAGTTCCCGGTGGGTCGATTGGTAGTTGGTAATTGACACTGAAAAAAACCAAGAATTGATGTAGAAAGGACAGGAATGTAACTTACATTACGTTCTGCGGATCTTGAAACTCGCAGCAGACTGTCGGGATACCGAGGATCACATTCATCTTATCTCTACTGCACAAACCAAGCCATGCCAAGAGTGTTTTGTATTGCTCTTTTCTTGCCGGAAGGCACTTGTTCCACGCCAGTGGCTTTTTGAGAAAATTGGAAAACGTTCCACCACACCTATTCAAAACGGGTTTCGCCGCATCTCCTTGATTGATGCCCAAAGCAGAAATTTCTGCTGCCATCCGGGAACAGAGATTTGTGGTAAAAACCGTGTTCTCGTTGGCGAGTCGCAAGTTCAAGGTTTTCGCAGGAACGGGTTTTGATGGCTTGACGTTGAGCAGTCGGACGGTGGGGGGTTGTTGTGGCTGTGTCGAACATCCTGCTTGGTTTTGCTCTTTTGCAAGATCTTTTGTAGCCATTGGCACATCTTCCTGTTGTTCCTGAACACTGCTGGAGCCTGAAAGTATGTCTCTTGAACTTCTGAAAAAAGGAATAGTTTACCTGATTGAACTTGTGATCCGGATGAGTCTGAATTTTCCAGATTCAAAGATTCTCTTGTTGTTTCTGACTCATCGTGCTCATAATGTGATTCTTCATACTCCACAAGATCTTGATGCTCTTGTGGCTTTTGAAGATTTTGGGCAGTCAGGGGTTCTGTTGGTTCCACCGGTCTTTCGTCGTCTTCTTCTTCATCCGAGGAGCTATCAAGTTGGAACCTGGACCTTCTGGGTATTTGCATCCAAGTGTATACGTCTTCAGGCTCTTGTTTTGGTTCCTGGAGACGTCGAACCTTCTGGGCTCCTGTTGGTTCCACCGGTCTTTCGTCGTCTTCTTCTTCATCCGAGGAGCTATCAAGTTGGAACCTGGACCTTTTGGGCATTTGCATCCAAGTGTAATCGTCTTGAGGTTCTTGTTTTGGTTCCTGGAGACGTCGAACCTTCTGGGATCTTGTTGTTCCCTCGGTGTCATCAAGCTCATCAATGATTTCTCGTTTCCATTGTCTTCTTCTCAGGAGTTCGTCGCGTTCAGTCTCCATGGGCTCCTGGACGTTCCCTCCATATGCTTTTTCGAGAAACAGAATTCCCGGGAATTCTTCAAAGTCTTCGGGTTCCTCTTTCACTTGGAGTTGTGGTGGCTGCTCCAGCACTTCTTGGACCTGTTGGACCTGCTCGTCGGCTTCTGAAAAACGTTTGACGATTTGATTCGGAAAAAAAAGAAAAAAATTTGTACCTGGAAATTCTTCAGATGTTTTTCTGACAACGTCTAGCTTGTCGCTGGGAGATGGAAGTTGGTTGAACATTCTGAAAAAAATGACGGATTGTATGGAACGGAAAGACAAACAACGTAGAGAACAAAAAGAAAAGAAGGGGAAAGTCTTGAAAAAAACAGACAGTATGAGACAAAAGTGAGGAAGAGAGAACAATGGACAACGAAGATGGACAGAACAACCCGAGAACAGGATGGAATGAACCTGGCAACTGAACAAAAATACCCTACTGGTTTTTCGGTCTTTTCTCGGATTGCCTGTTAAATCAAAGTATGAATGAAAAAGAATACTGAACCAACTAGAAAACCATTTGAATCAAATTTTGACATATTTCCTGTTAATTCATGAATTCGCTAACCTCTCCAAACATTTCAAAGCACTTCAGATGACTTTTGATACTATTGGTACAATTCGATATACAGTATTGTCAATCCGCCAGAGATTTCAGTGGTAGCCGCGGGGATTCTAGGCCACCGAAAACAAGAGAAATCAACGGTTCTCTGTTTTCCACCGATTTTGCTCAATTTTCCACAGTCTTTAATAATTTTTTTAGTGAAGACGTGGTGAAACACCTTCCAAATGCTCTGATCGAAAAAAAACTATCAAACAAGGTGAAAAATTGAGCTAAATCGGTGGAAAACCGAGAACCGTTGATTTCTCTTGTCTTGTTTTCGGTGACCTAGAATTTGCGCGGCGGCCACCGCCCCTAGTCCGCGGCTACCACTGGAATCTCTGGCGGATTGACAATATTTGAAAATCAGAATTGAAATAAAAGAAGAAAATGAAAATGAAGAAACTGAAGAGAAATCACAGCAATCACCAACAACAGAAAGACAGAACAAACTGTGAGAAACAATTGACAACGAGAAACGAGAGATAACTGAGAAATCGGGTTTCATCGGTTTGCTAATTGAATATCCACACCATCTGACTGTTCTTCTCATTTTCGGAAATGCACTGTTGGATAGGACTGTCAGACTTCAGCTCTCAGAACTCATCATGAATCTTGTTCTTCTGGTTGGAACTCCATTCCAAAAACTATTAACGAGTGTTGCTGGAAATAGGTTCAACATCCTGAAGAAAACGAGGGTTTGTATGGAAAGAAACAAACTAACGACAGAAAGAGAACAGAAAGGAACGGAGGAGGAAGAACAGAGAAAGGAATAGAGAACGGAAAGGAAAATAAAGAAGAAAATCCTGACAGAATTGGGATTATCGAAAATCGAAGAAAAAAGAACAATGTACGACCACAACGACAGAGAAGGCAGAGAGGACTGAACTGAATTGACTTGACAATAAAATAAAAACAACCTATTGACAAAACTAAATCTATTGAATTCTGGTATTGAGCAAAACGGAGTCCTTGGAACAGAGAAGACTGGACAGAATGGACTTGGCAATAAAACAATATTACCCTATTGACCTAACATAAAAAATCTAATGAATCCTGGTATTGAGCAAAACTGAGTCTTTGAATCTATCTTGGATTTTCTGGTTCATCAAACGCACAACTAAGCCAACAAGTGGTCAACTATTAGATTGTAGAACATAAAAAGTTGTTCCATTTTATTAAAGAACTGGTTTGATGATTTCATACGCGAATGAATTACAGCTTGTGGAAGTTGGAGAGGGTAAATGCATGGTTACTCGACTTTTAGCGCTGCGAGGATCCGTCGTAGAGACAAATAGTTAACTATCAGATTGTAGAGCATAAAAAGTTGTTTTACTTTCGAACAATACTGGCTTGATGCCTCTCTACCCGATCGAGATACAGCTAGTGGAAGTTGAAGAGGTGAATGCATTGTCACTCAACTTCTAGCGATGTTCGGAGCCATCGTAGAAACAAATGGTCAACTATATTATTGTAGAGCATGAAAAGATGTTCCATTTTTGCATAGAACTGGTTTGATGGTTATATTCGCGAATGGATTACAGCTTGAGGAAGTTTGAGAGGGTGAATGCACTTCTAGCGATGTTTGGAGCCGTCGTAGAGACAAGTGGTCCACTATTAAATTGTAGAGCATGAAACGTTGTTCCATTTTTGAGCAATATTGGTTTGATGTCTCTTTTCCTAATTGAAAAACAACAAGTGGAAGTTAAAGAGGTAAATGCACAATCTTTTCCCTTCTAGCGGTGCGAGAAGCTGTCATAGAGACGAGTTGTTAACTAATAGATTGTAGAGCACAAAAAATTAGTTCATTTTCAGACAGTACTGGTTTGATGCCTCTTTTGTTGATTGAAATACAGCAAGTGAAAGGTAAACCTGTAATTCAATTGCACCGTCTTGCCCTGCTAACTCTAGTTTTCCAAAACAGTTCCTAAAGAGCAGAAGATGTTGTCAGCAACAGAAAATTCGGACCAATTATTGAAAAATAAAAGTGTTGAGAATATTGTAATGTTATTTATTCATTCAAGGTTTAGAAAACAAAGAGCACAAAACACAAACACTGTAAAAAATAATAAGAATAGGAAGATTTTGAGTTGAGTTTCAGGGATTAGATGGAAAGATACTGTTTCTCATTGTGGCGAATTGCCTTCTGATGGTGGGCGCATCGAGACCCAGTTCGTCAACAAGCCTATCAATGTGTTCTTTTCCGGGATAGACAACTGTCTCAAAAGCCTTCTTCAATTTACGTTCTTGCTCGTTGTTGATCTGCTGATAAACCGTTCCAGGTGGGTCAATTGGTAGTTGGAAGTTGATTCTGAAAGAAACCAGGGATTAGTGTAAAAAGGACAGGAATGTAACTTACATTACGTTCTGCGGATCATTGAACTCACAACACTCTGTTGGGACTCGGTTTATCACGTTTTTCTTATCCTTTTCACACAAACCGAGCCATACCAAGAGTGTTTTGTGGTGCTCTTTTCTTGCATCCTTGCATTCGTTCCACGCCAGTGGCTTTTTGAGAAAAGTAGAAAAAGTTCCATCTGCCCGATTCAACACTGCTTTTCCGAAAACTCCTTGCTTGACGTTCATAGCAAGTATCTCCGCTGAAATCCTGGCACAGAGATTTTTGGTAAATACACTGTTTTCGTCGGCAAGTTGCAAGTTCAAGATGTTCTCCGGAACTTTAGACGCGGCTCTTTGTGGCTTGATGTTCGGGATTCGGATGGTGGGGGGTTGTTGTGGCTGTGTTGAACGTCTTTCTTGGCATTGCTGTTCTTCAAGATCTTTTGGATCCATTGGCACATCTTCCTGTGGTCCCTGGGCACTGCTTGAACCTGAAAGTATGTTTGTTGCATTTCTCAAAGGAAGGGATAGTTTACTTGATGGAACTTGTGATCCGGATCCTGTATGAGCTTCTAACGGTTCCACGGACTCATCGTTTTCTTCTTCTTCCTCATCCGAAGAACAATCGACTTGGACCTTGGCCCTTTTGGGTCTTGGCACCCAACTATCATCGTCTTCAAGTTCTTGCTTTAGTTCCTGAAGACGTGGAACTTTCTGTGCTCCTGTCGGTCCATCAGTATTCTCAAACTGAGCAATCATCTTTCGTTTCCCTTGACTTCTTTCTGGGTGTTCATTGCTGTCAGTCTCCATGGGCTCCTGGACTGTCCCTCCAAATTCGTTCTCGAGAGACTGGATTCCCGGAAATCCTTCAAAATCTTGGAATTCCTCTTGCATTTGAACTTGTGGTGGCTGCTCAAGCACTTCTTGGTACTCTTGCATCGGCTCGTTGGGCTCTGAAAAAACTATTTGTTATTGGTATCGGAAAAAAAGACAAAAAATTGTACCTGGGAATTCTTTAGGTGTTTCAATCAGTTCTTCGCCGGCTGCTTGTCTCTCATGAAGTCCTATAAATAATTAAGAATTAATTTTGAATCTGAAAAGCTTTTTCATACCTTGTAGTTTTTCTAGCAACATGTTACGAAGCTCGAGAGCGCCTGCCTCTCCAGTTGTGCGGTTCCATGACTCTTCGAAGAAATCAGTCATCAAAAACTCATATGCTCTACACGTTTGGGAAGCAAGAAGATCCCGGAGCGTTAGCTCGTGGAACGCTTTGAATCCATCCTGAGTTACAGCTCTGGCGACCAGTCCTCGACGAATCTCAACAACAGACGCTTCCTCTTGACCGATTTTGTCAAGGCCTCTTTTTGGGTCGTACTCCTTTTTGTGCACCAGACGATCCGCAAGTTTTTCTTTGGTTTCTGGAATCCAAGGTGTTTTGCTCATTGAGCAGAAAATAGAATCCAGGGTCATTTTTTGTGCTCTGGCAGTATAATCTCGATTGGCACTCCAGAATGGAGGATCCTCTCTACAGAGTTCAATCGTAGTTGAAGAGCGGTTTTTGCAGGGAGATGGAAGTGGGTTGAACATTCTGAAAAAAACGAAGGTTTGTATGGAAAGAAAAGAGAAACAACGTATAGAACGAAAAGAAAAATGAAGGAGAAACTCATTAAGAAAAGGAGTCAGTATGAAACAAATCGAGGAAAAGAAAACAACGGTCCAGAAAAATAGAGAGAACAACCAGAGGACTTGATGGAATGAACCGAGCAATTGAACAAAAATACCCTACTGGTTTTTGGGTCTTTTCTCGGATTCCCTGGTAAATCAAAGTATGAATGAAAAAAAATACTGAACCAACTAGAAAATCATTTCAATCAAATCTTGGCATGTTTCCTCTTAATTCATGAATTCGCAAACCTCTCCAAACATTTCAAAGCACTTCAGATGAATGTTGATACAATTGGTACAATTCGACGTACAGTATTTTCAATTTGCCAGAGATTTCAGTGCTAGCCGCGCGGATTCTAGGCCACCGAAAACAAGAGAAATCAACGGTTCTCGGTTTTCCACCGATTTCGCTCAATTTTCCACAGTTTTTGATAATTTTTTCTTGTTAAAGACATGGTAAAACACCTTCCCAGTGCTCTAATTTGAAAAACACTATCGAAAAATGTGGAAAATTGAACGAAATCGGCGGAAAACCAAGAACCGTAGATTTCTCTTGTTCTGGGTGGCCTAGAATTAGCGCGGCGGCCACCGCCCCTAGTCCGCGGCCACCACTGAAATCTCTGGCGGATTGACAATACTTGGAAGGTAGAGATAAAATGAATGAGGAAAATGAAAACGAAGAAACTGAACAGAAATCATAGCAATCACCAACAACAGAAAGACAGAACAAACTGTGAGAAACAATTGACAACGAGAAACGAGAGATAACTGAGAAATCGGGTTTCATCGGTTTGATAATTGAATATCCACACCATCTGACTGTTCTTCTCATCTTTGCAAACGCACTGTCAGACCTCAGCTTTCAGAACTCATCATGAATCTTGTTCTTCTGGTTGAAAGTCCATTCCAAACACTACAAACGATTGTTGCTGGAAATAGGTTCAACATCCTGAGGAAAACGACGGTTTGTATGGAAAGGAAGAAACAAACAACGTAGAGAACAAAAAGGAAAGGAAGAGAGGGGATCATGAAAAAAGGGGCAGTATCGAAAATCGATGAAGAAAGAACAATGTACGACCACCACAACAGATAGAAGCGAGAGGACTGAACTGAGTTGACTTGACAATAAAATAAAAACAACCTATTGACAAAACTAAATCTATTGAATACTGGTATTGAGCAGAGTCTTCGGAACAGAGATAATAAATATAAAATTGACTCGGCAATAAAATAAAATTAACCTATTGACAAAAATGAATCTATTGTTTTCTGGTATTGAGCAAAACTGAGTCTTTGAATCTATCTTGGATTTTCTGGTTCATCAAAAGCACAACTAAGCCATCTAGAAAAGAATTCAAAAAAATCTTGAGAGGTTTCCTGTTCTATCTTGGATCTCCAAACTTCCTAGAAATTTGCTAGAAAAAAAAGACATGACTGATGGGTTTGAGGTATTTCAAATGGGATGATAACATCAATGAAAAGAAAAAAAAGGAAACTGAGCAGAAATCACAAAATCACAATGAACAGCGCAAACTAGGAAATACAACTGGCAACGAGTAACAAAAAATGACTGAGCAGTCGGGGCTACAACAACTTGATAATTGAACAGCTACACCATGGTTGTCCTAGGAGTCCCAGTCCTCATTATTTCCGAAAAAGGTGTGATGTGAAAGCAGGTCGCCATACTCTGTCCTTCAACACATCGATTCAAAATTACAACTAGTTAAGTCAAAAGGGTGTTGAAGACGTGTTGGACTAACAGGCATATTGGGTACCCTATCAGAAGAACGCCAAGATTTCCAAGAAAGAAAACACCATGCTGAACAATAAGAAATCCAACAGCACCCAGAGAAACTTCACCGAGTGCCAGAAGACCACCAATGTTGGCGCCCTCCTTGTCGAGCAATTCCACACTGGTTGTCTTGGCATTAGCAATTCTTCCCTTCTTTCAGATTGTTTCTCCTCTTTCCCATGACAAGTCGGACAAGCCGACGGATAGATCCTTCATGGAAAGGACCTCAATTCCTACCTTTGCAAGATCCGTGCCAGGAAGGCCGTCTTTCTTGCTATTGTTTTTTGTTCCGTTACATAAAACGCAAACAATTTGTTACTAACCCATCACTAACCATGTATTCAGAAAAATTACACAAACCAGAGACATCTCATCAGTGAGAAAAACACCTTCTCAACCGGCCAGTTTAGCAGATTACTCAAATCAAGCCTTCAGATGCAGGTGAACTTGGCGATGAACAATGGGAGTTGAAACGTGATTTGGGCAACTGAAATCAAGAGAACATTCATTGGTGGTCGTGGTTTGGCTTGATCTACGCAAAACTACTTGGCCGTCACCCGGATCAATTCGAACAACCCATTTTTTAAAAATGTGAATGGAAAAATCAGTTAACTTAAGCAGGAAATTTGTTTTTTAAACAATTTTTTTTATTGAATAAATAGAAAGTTAATATCAGAATAGGAGCATAATAGAGCAGAAACATTATAAAAGACAAGCCTGTCTGCCCGGCTTCGCCGGCATCCAGTCTTGGTTTGAGCCTGCCTAGGTGGTTTTTAACTGGTGCCGGCTACGCCGTCACAGGTTGGCCGCCTACGGCGTCCGTTCATCTTTTTAGACGTGAAAATTTAGTTTGCCGCCACGCCCGGGTCACGTAGATCAAAAACGTGACCCGCGGACAAACGGACGGACGGACGGACACACAGAGATACAAATAAACAAAAAGACTCCACTAGAAACTTATTTAATAAGAATGATTACAAATACCAGCAAAGATTAGTTTTTTACTCGATGACAAGTGTTTTGTCAATGGTGAGACGCCAGTTGTCAAAGTACAGTCTTAAGTAGCAGTTTGCTTCTTGAATCTTTCTATATCGATGTCTCTCGCTATTTCGAACGATCGGGAATTCCGTTTCCATGTAGCTTTCAATGTCAGCTAATTCAACAAACGAGTAAGAACGAACTGTAAAGCTGTCAAATTGTTCCAAGCGGCGGATGGCAGTCTGAAAAAAACCGTTCTTGTATACAAATGAAACATCGAACTACTCACCTCCGTTATAGTTTTCATCTCTACTAACGAAAACTCGTTGATGATAATATCAAACTTATTACAATGTAATAATTGAGCAATCGGAAGATGACTTCGAACTTCCACTTCTTTCACTTGGTTCCATTGATCTAATTCCATCAAGTTATCACCGCATCCACGCATATCGAGTTCAACTTTTGTCAAGGTACCAGCCTTGAAAAAAGGAAGAACATCGATTATGACACTTTCGTTGCCATTACATCGGATCGAAAAATCTGTCACTGATATTTGTTTATCCAAACTGCTCAAAGTCTGCTTCAACTCAAACTTCAGATTCAAAATACCCTCTTCTTCATCATCTTCATCTTCACAAACTTCCAAATGGAATTTTCCAAAAGAACACTTTGAATTTTTGACATATGTCTTGAAGTCGGAGAGAGCAGTCTTCATACTATCCATTCCTTCTAGGGAGCGTGTGTTTTCTTGATCGTTTTTGCATAGTTTGTTGAGGGCCCGTCCCGAGGCTAACTAACTCGGTGCCCTCAATGGCGCTAGCTGGATGGAAGGATGGACTGACGACGAAGGTTTACCGCGCGGATGGAGCATTGCGATAGAAGCGGGCAGAAAGGAGGAAGAAACACCTGAATATAATAAACATAACACAATTAGGTGGCATTAGAGGTTTATTGTGGAAGGATAATACAGGTATTTAGGATCCGGAGAGTGGGAGAGGCGACGGCTTGGGGCTGCACAGCATCCAGGAGTAGGACAGCTGGGGGACGAGGAGGGTCACCGACGAGCCAATGTCACTTCCACACGATCCTAGGATCCATTCCATACTTCCATACACACAACCATCGTAACGCAACCACACTCGAGGGAACCAACGGAGACGACCTGCAACAAATAGGATTAAAGGGACAGGGGGTACGGTAGCCCGCTGGTCCCGCCACGATTGGAGACAATGCGCGGGGATTTGAATATGGGCGGCAGCCGATGGCTTCCCGAGGGGATTTCCCGAGGGAATAAGAGGGATTTAAGGAAGAGAAGTAGTTCCCCGAAGGGGAACGGTTGTATGGAGCGGAACGGAGTAACGGTTCATCAACATAGTTCAACCATACAACCAGAAGGTTCTTCTTTGTAAACAATTTCAAATCTTGGAGTAGCTTCCGTAGGAAAACATATGGCAGAATGGCGAGTTCCAAGATACAGTTCAATTTTGTCAATGTGATAATGGCTTTTGTCCACAACAGCACGGAATTGTTTTGAGCATTTACGCAGTTTCATTCTGAAAAAAATCAGGCAGATAAAAAAAACAGCGAAAATTGCTACAAAACAAATTACCTTGTTTCAAGATCCGAGCAGGTTGCAATCTTTTCCTGAATCAAATCGGGTATCTGGGAGAGAACTGGTTCAATGGGCATTGCGAGAAGAGTTGAAAAATTGAACTAGACAGACTGCAAACGGACAGAGAAAGGAATGGAGGATGAGGAACGTCTCGATGTTAATAACAAGATCGATTCTGAGTGCGAAACGGTTGCGATGCGGTCTGGGAGAGTCTCGGATTGGTCAACTGGTGAGGTAGACTGGGAACAAAGAAAAAATGAACAGGTGTGGGTTGCTGACATCTGTTGTGACCCGTACTAGGGCAGTCAATGACCCAGAATCGTCTCACTTGATATGGTACGAAAGGCAAAGTAGTTTGTAATTTACATACACCGAATTTTGGATTGATTGCTAGCTGAAGTTGGGAAGGGACAAGAAAATAAAGGAGCTAGGCTACAAGAATATGGGAAGAGTGCATGGGCACACTGACTACTTAGGGACCAGGGTACGTTGAAAAAAAAATACAAGAGTGACCTGGTCCCTTCAACAATATTGTTGACGGGACCAGGGTACTTTGATAAAATACAAGGCTGGCCTGGTCCCTTCAACAAGATTGTTGAAAGGACCAGGGTACTTCGATAAAATACAAGGATGGCCTGACTCCAGAACGCATGTCAAAAAGAAGCAGAGAATTTAAAAAAGATCGTTGATCATTTTTGAATGACTCATTGTTCTTGAACTATTTGTTCTATGTCTTTGATACGTCTATTATTGTTTTTGAGATGATATCAATTTTTTTATATAAAGCCCCCAAACATCTTATTAGTGTGGTTTGCTTACCCGTTCCGCTTCCACGTCAGCTTTCCCCCATCGATTCCCTATTCCGTCTGTGTGTCTTCTTTTCTTCAGTGTTCCGCAAACACAGTAAAAAATAGTGTGCGGCGGGAAGAGGAGAAATGAACAGAAAAAAATACAAAAAACGGTGTGAATGATGCAAATCCACACTCTTCCGAGTCCTCCTCCTTGCTGGTTTATCATTCTTTCCCTTCTTTCCGCTTTTCGTCTTGAATTTTTAAAACATTGACCGGTTTTATAACTTTCTATAACTTCTTTATATGCTTGATGACAAAAAAATCTATATATGTACATAACACAATTTTCAGACCATGGACGATGTTTGGCTTTATTGGGGAGCTCTCCTTGTTGTCCTCTTGTTTGTGAACCTTATCATCTTTGCCTGCACGCGCGAGTCCGAAAACGCTTCTGTCGAGCGAGGAAGTGCTGGCCAAAGTAACACGGAAGGATACCGTCGCCTCGAGCATGTCCAATCCATCAGACAATTTCCCGACCCGTGGGTACCCGCACCATTCCGTTACCTTCATCCACATAATCAACAAGAAATTCGTCCGTGGGGATAACGATTATTACAATAATAAAACGTTCTATTGTTGCTCTCAGCCATTCATCAAGTCAGAAATACTTCAGAACAAGTTTCCTTTTACCAAAAGGATCCCCAACTATTATGATAGCTCGCCACAATGCTCTTCATTAGGAACATCCCTCTATACCTTGTTTTTGCGGAAACACATCATAAACGTTCTGACGAAGTATTGAATGTGATTTTTCTTTATCGTTTTCCGCCAGTTTTCTCTTGTTTCAGCCAATTTTGACCATGTCTGAAGCCTGAAGGCTGAAAACCGTTTCCGAAATAATTGTCATCTTCTCCGAGAGGAGTACACGGCGGCTTGGCCGAGGATTTGCATGATTGTACACAGTTGGTAGCGCGAGGCCTATTCCCCTCTTGTCGCCGATCGATTCCCCCGCTTGCTTCCACTATATGTTTCGCTACAGCCCTCCTGCTTCTCGGCGGGTCTGTGGTGTAGTGGTAACACACTTGTCTTGCGATGTTCCTCCCCCCAGTTTGTCCTCCCACCCTACGCAAGACAAGAGATCCCAAGTTCAATTCTTGGCAGATCCAAAGATGTTTTTGTTTTTTTTACTAAAATAGTTGCTGAAGAAGATGAACTCATTTTTTATTCCACATTGTCATCCTAATCTTGCTAAAATGAATTGGAATCTGCTTAATTCAGTGCCCCTGTTGGCTTGCCACCCAGTTATCATCAAAATTTTTTTGATCATAATTTAAGTTTTTTCACAAATTAACAACAAGAAAAGCACTTCACTGTTGTTATTCTAACTGACAGATAGCTTCTGTTGGTAGTAGATGGTGTCAAAAATATCGGGTTTCATTTTTCATTAGATCAGACAGTCAAAGAAATAATATTTGCGCCCCGAAAAGATTGCGCGAAATTGTTGAGCGATCTCTCTTCTCCTCTGGTCGCCAGATAAGGTCAATAGAGAGGTAATAAAAATCTGCGTTTCTTCATTCTCATGCAGTCTCTGGTGTCCGTATTAGCATATTTGGTTATGCAATGATAGCAAAGAAAGAAGAGTGTGCATCTCGAAGAAGCTTAGACAAAGGCAATCGGGCCCTCTTCAGCCTCCTTTTTTCTACCATTCCCCTTTTTGGGCATCCTCGAGGATGCCGGCTTCAGATATTCTATGAGTTCTTTCTTTTTTTCCGGAAAATGTGCAAAACTGAAAGTGAGTTTTTTTTTTCATTGAAACAACAAACAAGCAAAAAATGAAAAAAATTCCTGAGCAATTATTTCAATATACATACATTTCGGGGTCAATAAAGACTCAAAATCAGTATTTTGTGAACATGCAATGAAAAAATTGGGAATTGCAGATCCATGCAGTCGTTGCGCTGACCAACAGATCCGCTGAAGTAGTCGAGTGTCCGTTTGATGATGAGAAGGTCCTGATCAACAAGGTGACCTGGGAATCGAAGTTCACCCATCCATCGGTAAGTCCTAACATCCTCTAACTGACCGGATTTCAAAACGAAATTTATTTTTCAGAACGACACAATCCGGATCAGTTCATACTACATTGAGAATGACAAGATGGATCACGGACACTACAACTTTTCTGTCTTCGAGGGTGTCCCGATCATTTTGGGACCAAGAACAACCTGCTTTGATTAGAACAGTCGACCGAGCGAGATGGCTGAAGGAGAAGTTGCAGATGGAAGAAGAACTTGAAAAAAAGCAAATTCTAAATCCTGTGTATTCTTTCTATAATAAACTTATTGCATCACTAAAATTGTGTTTATGTTATTTGTATTCCAAGTGTCCTCCCTTCCCCCGCTTCCATTGCTCTGCTCTATCCGCGCGGTATTCATGTCGTCAATCTTCCTTCCATCCGTCATCTACGTCCGTGAAGTACCCCAAGTTAGTCAGTCTTGAACTGGGTAACTCAAATAGTATCAAATACTATGAGAACATCGAGAAGTCGTTTATTTTCGATTCCTGATCCTTTTGTAGTTTATTTTGCTCTTCCGAAAAAACGTCACGCCTTTTTCCAATCACCCATTCCTTGAAATGTTAGGAAGCGAGTATTTTTCAGGGTTAACTGATAGAGAATTTTATCAGCTTCCATTTCCTAATGTATATGTTTTTGATGTCTAGAACGCGAAAAGCATGACGAATCGAAATCTGAATACAACCTCTCGATGTACAGTGACCATGCCTTTTCCAATTCCCCATCGTTTCAAAAGTTAGCTACCGAGTGGATTTTAGAGTCAGTTGATAGAGAATTTTATCAGCTTCCATTTCCTAATGTATATGTTTTTGATGTCTAGAACGCGAAAAGCATGACGAATCGAAATCTGAATACAACCTCTCGATGTACAGTGACCACGCCTTTTCCAATCCCCCATCGCTTCAAAAGTTAGCTAGCGAGTGGTTCTTAGAATCATTTGATAGAGAATTTTATTAGCTTCCATTTCCGAATGTTAATGTTTTTGATATCTCCAGGGAAAAGAGCAATAACGAATCGAAATCTGGATGCGAGCGGTCAATGGAAAGTGGTCCGCCCTTTTTCCAATCCCCCATTCCTTGAAAAGTTAGGTAGCAAGTAGTTTTTACGGTCTGATGGAGAATTTTAAGATAATGGTTTCTTTTTTGATAATGTTTTTGATATTGTGGACAGGTGCCACTGAACTCCTCTGTTATTCTAATTAACAGATAGCTTCATGTATACCCCATCCTTCCAACTGCTCAAATCCGCCGTTCACATGCTGGCAGATGGTTTCAAAAAGTATCGGGTTTCATTTGTCGTTCGGGCAGACAGTCATAGAAAAAAGTGTGCGCTGTTTAGAACTCGTTCAGTGCTCCCTCTTCTCTCTGGTCGCCAGATGCCGTCGCCAGATTGGTCATAAAAGTCTGCGTTTCGTCAGGGTCATGTAGTATTTCGTATTTGAATTTGACAAAAAAAAAAAGACTGTGTGACCTCGAGAGGCTTAGACAAAGACAATCCGCCTCTCGTTAGCCTTCTTTTCTTCTCCATTCCATCTCTTTGGCATCCTGAAGGCATGCCGGTTTCCGATAATCTATGAGTTTCTCCCCTTTTTTTAATTACAAAAGAAATGTGAGTTTTCCCTTTGTAAAAAAACACCGAAAAATCTTGAAATTATGGAAAATTCTGGGAAATGCTCCAATTTCAATAGATTGGGGGGGAGAGGGCCAAATTATAGGTTCGAAATCCTTCAAGTTTTTTCTGAAAATTATTGAATGTTCGATACAAAAACGAGAAAACACCAAAAAACTAGTATTTTTGGTCAAAAAATCAGTTTTCCCTTCCAGAAACGTCTCTCGTGATGGCCTCGTTCATGTCAGCGTCTTCGACAACAAATTTGGATCATTCGATCAAAACGAGTCCATACAAGACGTTCCGAGACCATCAGTTGGATGAGATTGAAGAGAAAAAGACTAGAGATGATGTGGTTAGAGTGGAGCCTCGAAGAATGGAACAGGACATGGAGTAGCAACGAGATGAGAAGAAGAAGGCGGTGAATATGGCAGCAAAGGAGGAGAACAAGTGTGAGGATGCGGCGATTGATGCATGGTAGTAGTTCCAGAAGACCAGAATCGCGTCGTTGAAGCCAGATGAACCAGATTGACGTAGAGAAGAAAATCATTGCGGATATCGAGAGTGTTGAGACGACTCTGACCATTGGAATGGTCCCAGTGATGCGAAAGTCAAGAATGTGAGTTTTTTTTTTGAGATTTTTGCAAACAACAAACACCAAAAAGTTGAGTGGGTATTTTTGAATTGAGTTAGCTAGCTTTATTTGAGAACCTGTTTTGGAAAATTTAGTAATCTGCAACCTGAAATTTGCATTAAAGTAGTTATTTTGCAGATGTTACTGCTGCAAGACGAAAAGGACGCCCACCTGCAATTGGAATGCACTTGGAAGAAGAACGATCCGAACGAACAATAATTGTCTGTTACCCTTAACTTTTCATTTTTATAATATTTTGTGTAGTTGTACCTTTTAACCCAATAAAAAATGTGTTGTAAAAAACAGTGTTTCATAATGTTTTGATGGGTTGGGAAGACGCGGGAAGGGCTAGAGTAGAGCCAGCAGCCTATGGGGAAAACAGGACAATGCTTGTATTTGTGATATGTATCTCCGACTTCCCACACTCTCCCCTCACGCCAAAAAAACGTGTTGCGTTTTTACAGGCTCCTGTAGTTTCTGGAGTCATTGAACTTTAGGCGCTGCTAATATTTTTGACAGTATGGCATTCAGAAACATGAACTACCGCATTAATCGTCGTAAGATCCCAACAACAACGAAACTTTTAAAATTATCAGAATCATCATTTCTAGCTCTTAAAAAACCTTGAGAGCATCAGTTTTCCTTTGCCCGTGTAAGCAATGAGAATTTCGTTTTTTGCACTTTTCTAAACAATAAACGGAACGGGTTGTATCAATTATATATTTATTATAAAACGAACTTTTCAAACATTAATCCTATACAATCCATTTAAACTTCTCCTCCTCCACCATCGCGCGACTCTCCGCTTCCACCACAACGTACTGAAGAACAACATCTTCTAGCTCTTTCGCATTGTGGATCATTGTGCTGAGCTTGGTGCGAGTCTCCTGAAAATGATAATATGAGTTTGGTCGTCTTTTGTTGTACAAGAAAGCTCAACTACCAAGTTTTGAACAATGAAATTGAAGTCAAAAACTTGAACAATCAAAACGTTCAGTTGTCCATGAGATCTCAACCAAGTTGTTTTTTCAAAAACAGATGCCAAAACATGCCTCTGTGAGTGAAGTGACTCTGTTTGATCACTCAACTTTCATTTTCTCACTCTCCTAATTTCAAATTGGCCAAATTGGCAAAGGAATCAACGGTTTGGGAGGAAGAGATAAAACTAAACACAATGTCAAGACTAGACTGCCACATAAAACAGATTCAAAGGTAGAAAACTAACCAGGGAAATGGGATTTGTCCCGACGAACTTGGCGAATATGTAGGTGCGCTTGATGCTGTCGATGTAGTCGAGCATCTCGGGTTCCTGGGCTCTCTGCAAATCACAAAGTTTTTATATGGTCTAGATGTCAGTTTTTGTTGTATACAACCAGCTTCGATAATTGTTTGCCTTTATTTTTCTAATTATCCATTATTTTGTGAATTTTCTCTGCAAAAACAGTAATAAATGCTTTCTGTTCCATGTTTTGAAATGGATAACCAGCGGAAACAGTAGCGAATGAGTGCAATGAAGACGAAAAACCGTTGGCAAACAAGGAAATTTATAATTTTCAATGACTGTGAAATTTTTCCCTCATATTTTTAACAAATCATACGATAGACAAAACACTAAAACTAGCAAAAAAGACTCACAGGGTGATTCCCCAAGGTCTCCAGACTACGCAGCTTGCCGAGGAAAGCGCTGATGTCCTTTTGGGTGAACATGACGGCGGTCATTTCTGCAAATTTTGAGTAATTTGAAGGAATTTCACGTGCAAACTCTTGAAAAAACGAAGACTGTAGAAAGAATGCAAAAACAAAAAGAAACGGCATGTCTAGAAGGAAAAACTGACAGTTGATGAGCGCCCCTGGCCACGCAGAGTGAGGAAAACGTAAATGGAATTGAGGAAAAACGCGGAAAACAAAAAAAGATCAAAACGAAATCAGAAACATAATCGGTCTACTATAGATGTTTCTGAAGTGGAAGGTTCAATTAGCAGAAACAATCTCTTGGAAAAACTTTATTATTAAGAAAGAACTGCTCGCTTCCTAACTTTTCAACGAATGAGGGATTGGAAAAGGCGTGGCCACTTTACATTGACCGCTTGTAATCAGATTTTGATTTGTGGTGCTTTCCTCGAGAAAAATAACAGAAACATTATTATTAGAAAACTGAAGCTGATATAATTGTCTATCAAATGACTCTAAGAACTACTTGCTACCTAACTTTTGAAGGAGGGGGGATGGAAAAAAGGTGTGGCCACTTTAAATCGACCGCTTGTATCCAGATTTTGACTTGTCACGTTCTTTTCGATGGAAATATCTAAAACATTATCATAAGAAAATTGAAGCTGATACAATTCTCTATCAAATGATTCTAAGAAATACTTGCTACCTAACTTTTGAAGGCGTGGGGGATTGAAAAAGGGCGTGACCACTTCAATGCAATCGCACATCTCCAGATTTTCAATTCCATCATCTTTCCTCGACCATACATCAAAAACTTTATTATAGGAGTATTGAAACTGATAAAATTGTCTATCGAATGATTCTAAAAACTACTCGTTACCTAACTTTTGAAGGAATGGGCATTAGAAAAGTTCGTGGTCACTGTACATCAACCGCACGTATCCAGATTTTGATTCGTCAGGCTATTCTCGATAAAGATATCATAAATCTTATCATTAGAGAATTGAAGCTGATAAAATTCTCCATCAATTGACTCTAAGAACTACTCGCTACCTAACTTTCGAAGGAATGGGGGATTGAAAAAGGGCGTGACCACTTTAATTCAATCGCTTATCTCCAGATTTTCAGTTCCATTATTTTTCCTCAACAATACATCAAAAACTTCATCATATGAGTATTGAAGCTGATAAAACTTTTCATCGAATGACTCTAAGAACTTTTCGCCACCTAACTTTTCAAGAAATCGGGGATTGAAAAAGTACTGCACAAATGTCCCTACGTTTGCCTGCAGTAGCAGATGTAAACAAACAGAATATGAACACGTGAATCGATTAATTTATCAAGTTTATTCTTTCAAAATTACAATAGAGATTCTCTGGTTGCACAGTTCACATTTGTCCTTGTTTCAAACCAATTTTTAGTCCAGGTCTGCATACATCATCCGATCCTGAGCTGCTTGAAGAAGTTCTGCTCCTCCTTCGGCTGACGTCTGTTAAACTTTCCGTAGAGCTACAATCCTGAAAACTTCAAAACTGATCTAAAAAGATCTCTAAACTTCACCCACCTCAGAATTTTTCTTAGATGATCCACTTGTTGTCAAGAAGAAAAGGCTTTCCTTGAGATTTGCGACTGTCTCTTTCTCGCCATTGTGCTCTTCCCCCAACTTTCCGGCTCGAATTCCTCAAGAGTAGCCATCTGTTTTCTGATCTCTTCATCCTTCTTACAAAGCTCTGTATTGCTCTTGGTCTTCCGATCTTGCGAAACTTTTACGTGCTTCAAAACTTTCTAGTTTTGAATTTCCAGGCTCTTTTCAATGTCCTTGATTTTCTTGGCTTGCATGGCTTTATGACGCTTCTGATCCTCTCAAATGCTAATTTTCTGACTACTTTGAATTTTGGCTCGGACAGCTTCCTGATTCTGTTTCCTTCGAAATGTGAGATTGTCGATTTGCATTTCTTGAAGATCCCAGGCTTTCAACTGACTGTCGGCGCCCGTCTAATGATTGTGAAGATCATTCGATTTCGAGAACTTGTTAGGATTCTGGTAGGTTAAATGAGCCGGACAGTTCTGCTTGCAGCAGATCCACAAATGAGGTTGTTTCGGATTTCCGTTTTGGCGATAATAGTACCCGTCCAAAAAAATGAGGTCATCAGGCGGAGTGGTACTGAGTGGCGCGGCGGAGGATGGAAGATGTCTAATGATTCGTGAGGTTTTTGCGTTTTGCAAAGCTTCCGGTTGTTGGTAAATGACTCTCCGGATCAAATTAGCTTGAGAATGGAAGAGGACTTTTTTTCATCTACCAAGGCAAGAACCATGGCTGCATCAAGAAATGGAGCAACGCCAAGAATCGCTACTAGAGCCGTTTTTGCTTCACGGAACCTAGCGGCACGTGCAATTTCTTCTTAATGGCAAGAATCTTGGAATCTTCGCCCACAATTTCCATCTGGGTTGAGGCAAAATGTCACAGGAACATGTCCATCCATATCCAAATCCAGTTAAACTTCGAAAAAATCAATTGCCGCCCGCCATCAGGCAGGCCAAATAGGTTTTGTTACTCCAGTTTGAGAATCTGCAAAATACAAACTTGATTTGAGTAATTCTTGAAAGATGAGCGTTAGAAATAGACGGAAACGTACGAAGCACGGTAAAAGAATTGCTTGGAATGAGAAATGAATAAAGGAGAGAAGAAATATTGATGAAAAAACATCGACAACAAGAATAGAAAGGGTGTATTGAATAAAGGGAGAGAACCGATACGTCTGATGAAGAGAGGTATGTACACTGCAAAGATGGGCTGTAACAAGGAGAAGGGATTAGAGAGAGAGAGAGAAGGAGGTCACGAAGAGGAGCAGAGAACAATAGGACAGGCTGTGTTCAATGAGTGTGGTCTGTGTCTGTAAGGGGTCAGACACAATCTAAAAACAGCAGGTGTACGAGGAGGGGAGAGAGAGACCAGGTGGATTAGATACAATCTGAATCGATTGAATGTGCGGACGAGGTAGGACGGAAAATGAACTGTTGTGTGAGCTAGAGCGAATGTTGATCTGGTGGGCTGAGAAAAGGGGGCTCTGTCCTTGTTATAGAAAGCGTGTTTTAGGGAGCGGGTCCATTGTGTAGGCAAGAGCAAGTTATGAGGGGCAACTCTAACTTCGGCATAACCAGTGCGCTCTAACAGACAATGAAGTGAGATAAGCCAACAATTGTCAAAAGAAAAGAGGTAACTGAGAACTGAAAAAACAACTGCTGTAAATAGAACTTCTAACAAGGTAGGATCCAACTTAATAGCCCAGTTTGAGATTGATCCAATTGGATTTGCAAAATAAAACTTCAAATCCAGTGGAACCTTGAGGACACACGTTAGAGGCAGACGAAGACTGTATGAAACTAAGTTACAAAAATGATTGAAAATGAGAGAATTGGTGTATAGAGTAGGGGGAGAGGAAAAATGCGTCTGATTTAGGGAGATATGTACACTTCAAAAATGGCAGTAAATATTGAAGAGAAGGGTGAAGAGAGATTGAGGTCAAGAAGAGGAGCAGAGAACAATGGTACAGGTTGTGTCGTATCTGATCCACTTGATCTCTCCCGCTGCTTATAGACTGTGGACCCCTTGCCCACACAGCCACACACACTCATTCAGCACGGCCTGTCTCGTTTTCTTTACTCCTCTTCGTGACCTCCCTCTCTCTCTCTCTCTCTCTCTCTAATCCCTTCTCAATACAGCCCTTCTTTGCAGTGTACATACCTCTCTCCATCAGACGTATTGTTCCTCTCTCTCTATTCGATACACCTTTTCTTTTCTGGACCGATGTTTTTTCGTCATTGTTCCTCCTTCCCTCCAATCATTTCTCTTTCCAACCACTTCTGTTACCGTCCTTCATACGTTTTCTGTCTATTTCTGACGCTTGTCCTTCAAAATTCACTCAAATCAAAGTTCTATTTTTCAGGTTCTCAAACTGGGTAACTAAACCTACTTGGCCTGCCTGATGGCGGGCGGCAATTGATTTTTTCGAAGTTTAACTGGATGTGGTTGAGGATGGATGTGTTCCTGTGGCATTTTGCCTCAAACCAGATGGAAATTGTGGGCAAAGATTCCAAGATTCTTGCCATTTAGGAGAAATTACACGTGCGGCTAGATTCCGTGCATCAAAAACGGCTCTAGTAGCGATTCTTGGCGTGGCTCCATTTCTTGATGCAGCCATGGTTCCTGCCTTGGTAGATGAAAGCAAATCCTCTTCCATTCTCAGGCTAATTTGATCCGGATTCCAAGATTCCAAGATTCTTGCCATTAAGAAGAAATTGCACGTACGGCTAGATTCCGTGCAGCGTAAGCGGCTCTAGCAGCAATTCCTGTTGATGTTCATCCAGCAAATCCTGGCGTGCTCCTTTTGTTGATGCAGCCATGGTTCCTGAGGCTCTTTTTTCAAGAACAGCGGGAGGAGGAGGCAAAGAGAAAGAAGGTTAGCTCAATGCGTTTGTGAGCGTTATAATGAAGTTTGTTTGTTTCAGCTTGTTCCTGACATTCACTACGCAGTTGGAGTCTTACAGCAAATGATGATAGCGCCCGGATACCCAATGATCACTGTCAAGCATCTCGATCAAGACAACTACATCAGTACCAACCATGCAGTTTTCCAATTGTTTCAACATCTGGCTTGTGAGATTGATTGACAGGACACCCAGACGAATCAACACGCCAAGGAAGTTCTACGAGGTGTTATTCTCAAGACACCCGATGTTCTTCGAGAGCAAGCAGACTGCGGCTTGAAATGGTTCTTCTCAACGTTTTCCAAAGTGAAGATTTCTTGGCGGTCGAGAGGAATAAAGTACTTACCTCGCTTATCAAGCTCTACGATTGTGAGGCCATTGAGAATGTGAAGAAAGGATTCATTCAATCTGAATGCAAACGTTTCAACATCCCATTTCCAACTGCTTCAAATCAAAAATCAACTCGAAACCTTTGAGCTACATTGATAACTTTTTGTTTTTTGATTCCTTGTTCCCATAACTTCATTGTACATCTCATCCAGATCCTGGATCAAGAAATAAAAACATGCAGAAAAAGCACTTTTTGAAGTTGGAATGTTTTTATATAGAAATTAGGCAGAAAACAAGACGACGAGTTGGAAACACAACTGAGAATAGAACGAAAAAGCAATGATCCATTCAAATCCAGTGTGAGAATGCTGCTGTTAAAATGACGAAGACTGAAAAGTTGGTAAAAAATTGTGTTGAGATATGAATTCACTTACTCATCTCATTGACGTTCATAAGTAGCAGAATGAAAATGAAGTTTGACTAGTTGGGTTCCTGAAAAAATGGTACATGGGGTTTGAAAGCCGTAGTTTCTCTAAACTCACCAAGCCAATTCAACAAAACTGCATTTGATCTTGGAAAGTGAATCCAGTTGCAATGGCTCTGAGCACAAATTTCTTCTTCCTCTTCTTCTTCTTCTAACTAAAATGTTGAGAAAATCTTCATAGCCATTGTCACGGGGTTCCTCTGAAAAATAGACAATGTTTTCAATAGCAGCCCCTAAATTTCCAGAAGTCATTCTAAAAGACAACTCACGTTTTATTTCAACTATTCTGCAAGCATTGGATGGATCGTGTAACTAGATATCCACGATAACATCAGAACCTAAAATTCAGAAAGTAAACCCTTCAAATATATCGTTAACCAAGTTATGGAAAAAAAAGTCACTTACTCATTCATATGTAGGAGATTGTTGAGTATTGTAGAATTATTAGAAGTTTTTTTTCATAATATCAAATCAATTATTCTTTAGAACTTCGACGAAATCAACGAACAGTTAACCACCAGGGAACTCAAGCCTAAAGAATTCTCGATGAGTTTAAGAGAGAATAATGAATAAAACTTACAAATATCAATACAAAAATCAAACTAGGAGATCCATTAGAACTTTGGGGAAATCACCAACCGGTTCGTCATCTGTGAACCCAATTCAGGTTTAGTTAGCAAAAGCGGCCTTGGTTTGATAGAGTCTGCAAAACGAAACTATTTTCTAGGTGAATTCTGGAGGAAAAGACGAGGAGTTTAACGGAGAATGTAGCAAACGAAAAACAGAAAAGAATAAGTGGAGAGAGGAGGACTTGTTGAACTGCATGGATCAAGAAACAGCTTCAAAGAGGTTATTGTTACGGATCGGAGGGTAAAGGAAAAGATGCAAAAAAAGAAAAAATGAGGAGAAACAAGAGGAACTTTAAGAAAATCGTGTGTTTAATGGGAGAAATTTGGAGTGTGCTTTGCACAAATTGAAACAACGAGAAAATCTGATGTTCTTGTAAAAAAAAGTGTTCGGAATACCATACTCTGAATCATCCTAACTTTTAGATTAGTTCTAATACGTAATCTTCTGACGTCAACACTTGAAATGTTACTATTAGCTTTGCCTATATTCCATTTTGTTTCAGCAATTGAGCCGCCGAGTTTAGAAAAACCTTAGGAAAAACAGGCGTCAAAAAGTGCCAATTAAGTGGTTTTTTGTGATTGTTTATTTTGCTAACTACAAAAGATATCAAAAAGTTGTCAACTACAAAATTAAAGATCTCATTGTGTTCTACAAGATTGCAGTTGACCAGTTTGCTTTATCTGGTCTAGTTGCCGAGATACTAGTCCTGAAAGAACATCCACTTTTGCACTGCCGCCGCCCGCCGCCGACGAGAGAGTAGAGTGACGCAGAGGGGGAGGGCTTGTATCTCGCCAATTAGAAAAGATAAAGCAAAATGGTCAACTGCAAACTTGTAGAACACAATGAGATCTTCAACTTTGTAGTTGACAACTTTTTGATATCTTCTGTAGTTAGCAAGATAAACAGTGCTACTTTTCTGAAGAAATCTATCTGAATCACTTCTTATTGAGAATACCTGTCAAGAACTATAGTATTTGCATTGATAATACATAAGAAGAAGTTGTTCAACAGATTCAGAGAACCTGCAAAAACATTGGAACTTTCTTTGTAACATAGGAAAACTCATTTTTCAGTTCTGCCGGTACCATTGCTATAGAAGTGACCAAATTGAAATGTGGATTTGCAAATTGCCTGAAAAACGCGAATCATTTTGTTTGTCAATAACTTTGGAAACTTCTCACCTGATAAACGACTGGAGAAACAACCATTGTGAAGCACAGAAGAAGACAACATTGGTAGAAACTTGGTGTAGAGTAAGATATGAGTTTGGTGGCTAACCAAGTCAGATAACAAAAAAGACAGTTTTTTAAAGTTGAAATGTATTTATTTAAAAATTATAAAAAAATCAAATTATCTTCACAAATCCAGTTCGAGAACTTGGATACCGACAAGACGAGAACTGAAAATTGTTGGTCAAAAACTGTGTTGAATTATGAAGTCACTTACGAATTACTTTGGCATGGACTAGTAGAAGATAGGAAGCAAAAAATCCATTGCAATCCTTGCAGCATAGTTTGTAGAGTTCCATGATGATCCAAACAATCGCATATCTGTCCGCCGTCATGATGGAGAATCCTGAAAATGTTCAATACTTTATCAGTAGCAAGATTTTACCTTACCATTGTTGTAATCGGTGTTTTCAGCAAGGAAGAGAAGTTTTATACAACATCCAGCGAAAGCCACGATTTGTTGGAGAAAACTTTTCAAACTTTTGATCCAGATGATAGCAATGACAAGAAGGATTTGTCGAATGAGCCATAGACAAAAGCTTCATTCCAGTACTGAAAGTATTTAGTTAGTATAGACCAGATTATGGAAAAAAAAGTCACTTACTCATTTCTATGTCGTAGAAAGATGTTGAACAACGTAAAATATTTTAAGTTGTACAAAATACCAACCAAGACATCAATTAGAACTTTTGAAAAATCAACGTTTAGTTCACCACCAGGGAACTCAAATCTGAAGTAATTCTCAATGAGTTTGAGAGGATAATGAAAAAACTTACAAAGATCAATACAAAAATCAAAGAAAAAACCATTGGAGCTTCAGGGAAATCAGAAATCGGTCCGTCATCTGTGGACCCAAGTCTGAAGAAATTTTCAATAAGTGAAAGAGAGAATTATGGGTGAACTCACAGTTAGAAAAGGCGGTTTAGTTAGCAAAGACGAGCGGCTCTGATTCAATGGAACCTGCAAAATGAAGCCAGATAAGAAGAGGAAGGTGAAAAGTGAAAGGAAAGAGTAGGACAGAAGGAGCAAAACTAACGATACTGGCTCTAGAACCAATTCGTGTTCTCAGCCACGAATGGGAACTTTAGAAGAATCTCATCTTTGATTGGGATGATTCACCAAAGAGAACTTTTCTTTCTTTTTCAGCACTCGAAATTGATATAGAAAGCAACGGTATTGCGAAAACTATACAAAATAGAAAGGTGTTGCGAGGTGCTTCTCTCGGCCGAAACGGACAGTTTATGAATACTAATGCGTGGGAAACTGTGCGTCTCTCTCCATTGGAAGTGTGGCGCCATTGTTTGCCTTGTTGTGCTTTTCGGTTACCCTACCATGCTGGGTTGCCGCGTTTTTGACAAAATTTTGATGGATTGTGTAATTGGCAAGATAGAAAAGAAATGTGAACCAATACATTATGATAATATCCTATTCCCGAATTTCGGGATGACTCACTAGTTCCATGTTGACTGAACCATTCCAGCACTGAAGAAGGAAGGCAGCAGGAGAAGAGGAGAAGCTGAGGCGAGGCGAGGCGAGGCGAAAGTGAAAAGTGATGGAAATGGCCAGCGGTTGGACTTTTATACTGTTCCAAAAGCTGACGTGGCCTATGAGAGACAAGAGAAATGGGCAGTACAAGGAAATAGTGTGAAGAGAGAAGCAGAGGGTCATAAAACTGCACGGGCGCTGCGAGCGGGAAGAAGAAGCGCAGAAAGGTGATAAAATGAAATATGGTTCGGAGAGCGGGCCTGTAGGGGCTTTGGACTTTATTGCAAAAAGATTCTAAAAGTTCACTTTTGCAGATCTTTGATTAGCAATTCGGTGGATGACTCATTAGCGCGAATCTCAATGGAGGAATGTGAATCTGGAGTCTCTTATAAAACCATCTTTATTCATGTGACACTATAAAAAATTTGAGTATTCAGTGAAAAATTTGAGTATTTGAGTATATACAAAATAGAAGGGTGTTGCGAGGTGCTTCTCTCGGCCGAAACGGACAGTTTATGAATACTAATGTGTGGGAAACTGTGCGTTTTCTTTCATCGACATTGCGGCGCCATTGTGCGCCTAGTTGATTTTGTCGTTTACTCTTATTGTATACTTGGGGAAGAGATGGTTTTGTTATTTTGGTTTTTTATGCAACTCTTAATTACTAAATATTTACATTTTCCCTAGTGTCACATGAATAAATACGGTTTGATAAAAGCTTTCGCCAGATTCACACTGCTCAACCGAGACTTCCGCTAATGAGTCGGTACCCGAATTTCTAATCGAAGTTCTGCAAAAGTAAACTTTAAGAATTCTTTGCAATAAAACCCAAAGCCCCAACCGTATCGTTCTTCGAATCATATTTCATTTTATCACCTTCTTGCGCTTCTCCAACCCGCTCGCCGTGCAGTTTCATCACCCTCTGCATCTTTTCTTAACACTATTCCCTTGTTCTGCTCCTCTCTCCCGTCTCTCATAGGCCACGTCAGCTTTTGGAACAGTATAAAAGCCCGACCGCTCGCAAGTTTCCATCACTTTTCACTTTTGCCTCGCATCGCCTCAGCTTCTCCTCTTCTCCTGCTTTCTCCGTCCTTCAGTGCTGTAATGGTTCAGTCAAAATGGAATTGGTGAGTCACCGTGGAGAACGACGGATTGTCATTCAAATCAATTAACTCACCGACTTTCCTATTTATCTTTGTGAAAACTGGATGATCATGTTCCTCTAACTTTCCAATTACTCAAATTGCCATCCTTCAATCAACAAATACTGAGCCTGGGTCCGAGTGAACGACAAACACAACTAGACACACAATGGCGCCACAGTCTCGATAAAAAGAGATGCACAGTTTCCCACACATTAGTATTCATAAACTGTCCGTTTCGGCAGAGAGAAGCACCTCACAACACCTTTCTACTTCGTATAGTTTCCGACATCGTTCTTAATCGATTTTGAATGTGATAATAGAAAGAAAAGTCTTCTCTTGTGAATCACCGCATAGTTTAAAAATTTCCAAACTTTCCTCATTCTCCAATCCATTACGAAATAAGAGAAGACTGTCTCTTCACTCTAACCGACTTCTTCTTGTTTCAATGAATGCATGATCAAGAAAAGATCAAACTAAAGGTGGTTCTCAGCCCGATCATATCAGAGATGGGAACCTACTATAGTTCCCATCCGTGGCTAGGAAAGGAACACGAATTGACTAGGAACCTAAGTATAAAGGAGTATCAGGGCCAGTATTTTCAGTTTTGTTTCTTCTGTCCTACTGTTTTCTTCCACTTTTCACCTTCCTATTATGTAATTTCATTTTGCAGATTCCATCGAATAGGATCTGCTCGTCTTTGCTAACTAAACTGCCTTTTCTAACTGTATGTTCACACATAATTCTCTCTTTTACTTAATGAGAATTTCTTCAGACTTGGGTCCACAGATGCCGGACCGATTTCTGATTTCCCTGAAGCTCCAATGGTTTTTCTGATTTGATTTTTGTATGGATTTTAGTAAGTTTTTTCATTAATTTCTTGAACTCATTGAGAATTACTTCAGATTTGAGTTCCCTGGTGGTGAACTAATCGTTGATTTTCCAAAAGTTCTAATGGTTTTTTAAAGTATTTTTTTGGATATTATCAAATCATACTACCCTGTTCAATATTTTCCGGTGAGTTAAGAAAATAGTTGAATATATAAGTATCATGTATGCAAATTCGTGGATTGATTAATTAAGATAGAGAGGAGCGGCGTGGCCTGAAACTTTACAAAGTTTCAGATTGCCTTAATCTAGTCAAAATATGTACTAGAAGATTTCTGCATGTAACTTTGTTGAAAATGGTTTTTTTGAGTTCAGTTTTGAACTGTAGTTAGTTGAATGAATGAGCAAGTAGTGTGCAAAATTTCAGAGTGATTCATCAAGATTAAAATTCAAAGTCTACACTTTCCAGACTTCTCCAATGCCATTTCCTTGTCTACGATCACACCGGAACCTACCATGACAACATCTACTACGTCGCCAATGCCATTGAACCATTTCGTCAAGAAGACTACATTCGCTTGGACAAACATGGGAATCTGACAATGAAAGCCTGGCTGGGAGTCAGTGACTCTCCGGGTCATCTGACCTACTCGAGAAAAGTCGGTTTCGCGGACTGGTACGGATTTCTGGACATCTCACAGTTTCGGGACCTGTTCTAGAAAAGCCAGGTGTTCAATATGCAGACCAAGATGTGAGTTCACTCTACAGGTTTAACCCAGTTGTACATAGTTTCATTTTTTACTTTTAGCTCGGGAAGATCGAAAACCGACGTGCTTCCAGTCGTTCCAACAGCTTTGATTCCATAGATAGTGGACTTCTAGCACCTGTTGACTTTGAAGCAAGCATCAACGCGAATTTTAAAGAAAGTGAGTTAAAAAAGATTGTATGAATGTTCAAATTAATTCTTTTTCAGGCTAAAACATCGAGAACGTCCGCACACTGATCGCAGTCGACTACACCATCGTCTTGTCAATCTGATGGCTACTCTCTGCGCCACAACACAGGCTATCTAAACGTGTGTTTATTGTAATTAACTTTTCTTCAGTATTTTCAATCATAAATTTTGTAATTCGGACTAGATTTTCTTGCTCTGTTTCAAATGGTTTCAACACCATATCCATACCTATCGTAACCTGTCTTTTTCACAAATGTCATCTTCAATTCTCACATCTTCACCCAACAAGCTCTGTCTCCATACCAAAAGATGAGTTCCTCAACTTCTCTAGAACATTGCTAATTTTTTAAACTTTCAGTGTCGAGCAGCAAAAATCAAACTCAAGGAGTAGGAAGACGACCTCAACAATGCAATTTCTGAAAATACTGACAGGTATTCTGAATAGGAAGTTGAAAGGAATTAGGGAAAGAGAGTTGAAAACACCTGAATTTGAAAAATCAGTGCCTTGGAATCAGAGATGAGTAGTGAAAAGCAATTGCAACTCGCGTTTTTTAGAAATCGCGTTTTTTAGAATGCCGAACAATGGACAAGAATGAGCTTTCGGCAGTTCTTTTTTTTTCAATTTTTATCATTTTTATCGGTGATCTGCAACAGGTTCTACCCGTCAACTTCTTCCTCTCTCTTCCTCTTTACTCCCAACCATTAGGGTTCTAATGGTTAACCTTTAGGGATCTAATGGTTAACCATTAGGGTTCTAATGGTTAA